>JALHBZ010000188.1:47716-158064 GCA_024340015.1 Tolypocladium ovalisporum | reverse complement strand
CCTAACCCTAACCCTAACCCTAACCCTAACCCTAACCCTAACCCTAACCCTAACCCTAACCCTAACCCTAACCCTAACCCTAACCCTAACCCTAACCCTAACCCTTTATATTCTGGCAGCGACTCGTCTAGGCTGGCAGCCAATCATTGCCTGTGTTCTTCATTTCGGGCCCGAATTGCTTGCCTGGGACCGATCCGCCGTCCAATAAGATGGAGGCCACAAAACTTCGGGCCCGGCGCTAAAGACCCTGGGGAACGGGCCCGGCCGCGGACAAATCGGCCGGCGGCCAGCGGCAGTAGCCTTGTGGTAAATGTTTGAGCTTTTGTTAACTGCGTCGAGTAACTCAGTGTTGCTGTACCCTTTAGGAAAAGTCAGTATATCCACGAGCGGAGCTCCTAGGCAAAGCTTAGGGTGGTAGTACCGTTTCGAGCACTTAGCGCGTAACCACACTTGAGTTCCTGATATACACAGGGAAAAGTCGTGGGCATCCCACTGCTAGATCTAAAAGTAGTAGATGTAGTCGGGGCCAATGTAGTGCCAATGCTAGATAACGTTGCGGAAGTTGTGTTTAAAGTGCGAGAACTAGTGTTTATTGTGATCGTTGTAGAGGCAGCACCAGAGCTGAAGCTTAGGCTAAATGAGGTCGTCGTAGTGCTAGGGCTCAAGGTTGATGAGACTATCGTAGAATTGGGGCTAGAAGTAATTGGGAACGCGGCGGAGCCAGAGGTAGAGGTAGAGGTAGAGTCAGATGAGGTTATTGGAGAGGTGGAAGTTAATGAGATTGTGGAAGAGCTAGAAGTCGACGACACTGTAGGAGAGCCTGAGCCGGGGCTTGAAGTCGACAAGTCTGCTGAAGAGCTCGAGCTAGAGCTTGTCGTCGTACTGCTGGAGCTAGGTAGAATGGGTGAACTGGTGGTTGTCGGTTGCACGGCAGGACAATTGAGTCCAGCTTTGTTCACGCTGTTAGAGGCTAAGTTAACAGCACCGTTCAGTGTGTAAAGGCCCCCAGTAGAGCTCGCGTAAAGCGATAAATTAATGGACGAAAGCGCCAAGATATTGCCGGCAAAGGCGGAGCTGACGCCGATTGTAGCTGATCCCCCAACCTGCCAGAAGACGTTGCAGGCTGATGCCCCGTTGTTTAAGGCCACCGAAGACAGTGCGGCCGTGGTCAGTGTTGAGCCTATCTGAAAGATCCAGATACCGTTGGAGCTGCCTCGTCCGTTCAGGATGAGAGCGCCGATGAGCTGAGCATTGGACGAGAAGGAATAGACACCGGCCACAAGTGCCATGCCCCCCAGGTTTTGGCCGCTCAGGTTAACGCTTGATGGCTGCGCGGCCGCTGTATTGTATGCCCCGATAGCATCAGCCTGCGCTTGAAGTGCTAAAGAATCTGCTGTATGTATCGTTCCGTTCGAGATCATCCCACTGCTAATGCCCGAAGTGGTTGTGCCAGGAGCGACCCCAACATTGCCATGAATCGACGAGATGCCGCTGTTGGTTACTTTTGTGCCACCAAGGACTGCAAAAGTTGAAGCCGCCCCGAGATTCACCTGGGCTCTGATGATGCCAGTGAATGCGAAGGCGGCTCCGAGACAGTGAAGCCACAGCATCATAGACAGGGATGATCAAGCGTTCAAGATCGACAGATGTAATTGCAAGCTTGGGGAAATGAGTTGATAGACCATGCTTTACACGCGGCGGAGGTGGGAACCTTACTGCGTACGAACGCTATGGACTGGAGAGATGTAGCTAGGGAAAGGGGGCTGGAGCCGCAGTGAATGAGGTCGAGAGTCGAGTGAAAGGCGAACATGAATCTGGAGTCATGTACTAAGATGAGGTTCAGAGAACACTCGAATGAAGACGCGTTCTGGTGAGCCTTGTAAAGACCGACGCACAGCCCTCTCGAGGGCGGAAGACTTAGTAGACTGTTTGCCCGAAGCTCTGGTGCTACGTCGAGTAGGGGCGACTAGATAAGGGACGCTGCACCTTTTACCCAAATTCTCTTGTTTTCGCAGATGCAATAGTACCATGCTCTCCAATCTGCGTCACTTATGATGGAAGTGGCTTGCATCGATCCCCTCGTGGCCACCACGCCGTCCACCTGGGCGTCTGTTGCCCGGCGGACAGCTTAGCGCCCGCCCACATGCAATGACGCTGGCCACCCTTTCATTGGGTCCTATGGAATGCAGATGGACATCAGTCTTTAGTAAACACGTAGGCAACGTCTTCTCCGTCGCAGCACGTTTGGCACTCTTTCGCCCTATTCGCGCTCAATGTGAGTTCTTCATGGAACGAATGTTTTACGAGATCGTTACTACTATCTACTAAACCCTGGTGTATATATAGGTGCATCAGGTCTCTGAGCCATCGGCATCTGTTGTTGTCGATGTTATCAACGTAGCTGTTGTCGACGGTCGGAGCGAGGGGCCCGACGTGACTCGTTGGTAGCCGCGCTACTCCTCTGTCCAAGCCGTCCAAGATCAAATGAACAGGGATTGTAGTTTGTTGGCACATAATACTTCTTTCGTAGACATCACTACAGGATTGCCCAAGTGTTCTGGGAGCTCTCACTGCTGGGTTGCTATGCAAAGCTTATGTTGGCAAGGCGCCCCTCCGTCACATTGTCAAAGATAGACGTCACAACCACGGCCACAGAGTGCACGGGTAGCAAACGAAAGCAACACAAGCAGTGAGACAATCTTCAATTACACCAAATTCTACGCAAGACGGCCTGGGGTGTTATCAATCCAAAGATATCATGAAGCAAGAACAAGAAGGTGCACATACGAACTTCTGCCTGCATTGAGTTTGGACGACTGCTTCCTCTGGGCAGTCTTTCCACAGTGATGCACTTCGTCCCATTTTCGCCGCAGCAGCCGTTTTTGAGCCTCACTCGGTCACTCACACCGTTGATCATGTCTTTAAAACGTCTCGCATGAGAAGGCTGGTAACTGCCAAACGGAATCGGAAAGCGTAGACCCCATCGGTACAGCGTAGCTTCAAGGCTAGACATCCCCCTTTTGTAAAGCATGCCTCAGCCGCTCGACATCTGGCTCATGCAACTACGAGTACGTGTCGTTTGTGAACCAACATGCATCGCAATGAAGACCAAAGAGCCAATGAGAGTCGGCAAGTTATATTATCTGAAATCACGCAATATTACTGCTGCAGCTGATGCAGGGGTGCGCCCCTGATCGGCGTTTTGGGCCTTTTTGTTACCCATGTGAGGTTGAGAGAGTACGACCAACATACATATGCGCCTTGCTTGTAACATTGGCTCTTCTGTGGCAAAACCTTGCGAGCAAAATTATCAAGAGGGTTTAAAAACCGGCTGTGGATGAAAAACCAGTCAGGTGAGGGGCTCTTTCTTGTTACCATGTCGCGTTGGCTGCGTCACAATCTGACAATCTTGACGTGATTCATCGACACCGGATACTTACTTAGTCCGTGTATGTTCATACATCAATTAATGGTATATTACGACATTCGGCAGCTTTTCACTTACAGCCAAACAGATTATCATGCCTAATATGTTCTAGCGAAGCCTTGGTCGCCCGCTGATTTAGGAAATTGCATTGCTTCAAACACGTAGAGAGACGACCAGGATCAATTCGTTAACTTATCTGCTTGGCCAAAAGGAAGTTGGTGTTCGTAAGCGTTATCAGGCAACTGTGGCTCATTAACGTAATGAGCATGACGAATCGTGCGATGTCGTGCCGTGCCGTGCCGCGGCGTGCCGTCTTTTTCCTGGGTCCCTGCCGTGGTTGCATTGGCTATTCGGAGTACTTCCTAAAAGAGTCTTCCAATTTCCACTCGGCAAGATTACATAGCCTCCAGCTTTCACTGCGTGTCGTGTGAATTGATGTCTTCTAGCTCGACTACTGCGTGCCCACATCGCCCTTCTTACGCTCCGGAGCATCCCGAGAAGCTTGTGGCATCGAGACGACCATGGGTACTCTATAAAATTACACCTGGGTTTGTTTACCAAGATGAGAACATGTATGGAGTACGCAATGTTTGCGACCTGGAAGCGACTCTGCCCCGTAATAAGCAACGTCGCTTGTTCGCTAGGAGCAGCAGGCAGACAGTGGCGTATGCAATTTTACGCAACATGTTGGCTCTGCATCACCGTTGATGAGCTACGGGTTGGCTGCACATCGTCTGCGAATTGCCTAGCCTAAGCACTAATGTCATTGCACTCGGCGATCTCGCCATTGAGCAGCCGCGCCAAAGGATAGAAGCTATGGCTGACAGGGTATTAAGCGACTCCTCGTTCTTGTCATTGACACCATTGCACCACAGAAAGACTTGGATCACAGGGTAAATAAAGGAATCAAGGAGCGCACGAAAGCTCAAGCTGCTTCAGCAATACTCAGAATTCGGGCTGTTGACCAATCAATCCGTTGGTGCCAGAATGTCTTCCGACGCCGAGCCACTCCTTCCCCGCAAACGTCAGATTCCAGGCACACTGGTCCTAGACTGGCAAAGAAAGGGGCCGCTTATACGACGGCCAATGACGGCTTGTGAAGGTGAGTTCCGCAGTCGTAATGACTGAGTTATCCTTCTAAAACTCCGTACATCGTTCTCATTCGTAAATTCTTTACGTTGAAGCGTGTCGCAGTGCCAAAGTAAAATGCACTGGAGCACGACCATGCGAAAGGTGCAAGAATCGTCGCATCCGTTGTTTGCACGTCGCCATCAGCTCAAGGCTATCGCACCACCAAAATACCTCGAGTATCAGCTTACAGCAAGTCAATAATTGCGAAAATGACAGGCAATTGGCCGCTTCCGGCCAGGAGCAATACAGCCAAACCTCGGATGAGGTCACAGTGGACTTTGGCAGCTGTACCGATGTAACGACCACGGCCTCGGGTGCCGATGCAGTCGGACCTAAGAATGTGGAATGTCCCTTTGAGGTTTTCAACAGCGCATTGGAGCAGTTTGATTGGGTATTCGCCCATGATACTATTCTCGCCGTGAGTCACATCTTTCGCTTAAGAATTGTGCTGTTGAAATAACCCAAAACGAACATATAGAATCAGACGCAGGCTTTGGAGTCCGTAGAACACGGCACGGAAGACTTTGATATCTTTCAATCCGTGGCGGAGACGATCGTTCAATTGCTCCATGTAACAGATACAAGCATCGACCTGGTGGCGCTCCAATATGACCCAACTGGACGGCTGTCCAACCACATGTACTTTGCAAGAGCCGCAAATTCCACTAAGAGATTGGTCGAACTCAGGAGAAACCCTTTTGCGCCAGTCCCCACCCACTTTGCAAAAGGAAAAAGGCAAGCCCGCCAGACCCAACGCACAGAAGCCCAACAGCGAATTCCCCCAACCTAGTCCCATCTTATCGTAGATTGGATTTCCCGCCAGAGGCACGAGGCCCCCCGCAATACTGCGTAAGAGACTGCTTGCCGCAATAGCGCTTGCGGCATACTTGGGGTACGCATCGATCATGTATAGCTGAATTGGGATCTGTCGAGGCGCCGTGGCATCTGTAAGACCGTGTCTGCATGCTAATGGCGCAGTGAAATACTTACAAACGTCAGGAGAACTCCAAATCCAACAAAAGCCGTGGAAAAAATAGGTACAGCGCTGGAAACTTGCTTCTCGGCCGTCCGTCCGTAAAAGAAGAATCCAATCTGAGTGGCAAGTGGGCCATAGATCAACGTTTCAAGTCTGTATCTGCATTCCCGGGGTAGGCATTAGAGAAGAGTCATCCTGTAGCATAGTGAAGGAAGACATGATTTCTTACTCGGGTTTTGCCACGCCATTCTTCTTCGTCAAGTATATGTAAGTTCGATCAAGGAGTACGCCAGTGACACTCAGTCCCGCCAACATGCCCCCGGCCAGTCCTAGGTACGCCAATTCAAGATTCGCGTCACTATACTGATACTGGTCTACGAAAACCCTTCCAAATGTTGAAACGAGAAGGTAAGTGAAGCCATAGGCAACGGAGATGTATAGGGACAGACCAGTGATAAGGGGCATAGACACAACATTTTGATGGGACGGATGATAGCATGGCTAAACAGAGTTGATGCTGCATCGGGTCTCTGTCCTTGAGCGTGCAAGTCGAAGTTATTCGTCTGCCTCCGTAGCGCTCTAACCTTTCGTTGGAGGAGAACAGGTTCGTACGTCTCGCGGCAGGTCAGGGCGCAAATTACGCCCAAGCACCCGACCTAGTATCAAAAGTGAGTAGGTGCACTGCAAAGTCTTGGCCCATTTCATGATAATAGTGTTTCATACCAAGATAAGCAACAATCAAAAAACCCACTGCCACCCGGCAGCGGCGGCTAGATAGCTCCCAGCTATGGGGCCTATCACGGGGCCAAACAACGTCGATACTGTGAAAAGCGACATGGCAGCGCCTCGTTGGTGGATTGGCACAATATCTCCAATTGTGCCACCGGCATTATTCATGGCACAGGACACCAGAACAGCCAGTGACGGAGACAGCGCACACCCCAATGTGAACGCGCAAAACATGAGGTTCGAGATATTGTAGACAACTTGACGGCCTTGCAACTCTGATCAGGGCGCAAGGAGTAGAGGACCAAACGCTGTGCCCATAAGCTCAATTGTTATGATCAAGGTCCCAAGGATGTCATCTGGCGCAGAGCCGAATTCTTTCAGCAATGCTGGCACGGCGGCTATGAATTATCGCCTATCCTACTCGCAGGCCGTTTGTCTGAGCCGATGCATAGCAAAATCTTGCAATTCGCTCTTCACTATTGTCCCACTAGCGTTCACTGGTAGTGCACCGAGGTTTTCATCCCCTTCACCCACCCAGAAAACATGCCGCGGTACCTTGTGAGCAGCAAGTCTTTTCCGTAGCCATCATGACATCTTTCGTCATATATTTGCTCTTGCCATCGGCGACACCGCTTCTCGAGCGCCGTTGCACAAATGCTCCAATGACTTCTCCCCAGCGAGTATCAGGAATTCCCACCACTGCAGCCCTTATGATGTCTGGATGTTGCTCGAGCACCGCTTCGATATCACGCGGCGGAATGTTCTCTCCACCTAACATGAGAGAGCAAATCAGTATTGCCATATTCCGTGATTTACCTTGAAACCCGGAGCCTACCTCGTTTGATCAAGTCTTTTACTCTGCCAACGACTGTGCAAGCACCTGAGCGGCTGAAAGTAACAACATCGTCAGTATGTACCCAACGCTGTCCTTTATCATCCATGACTATTGATTCCTCTGTTTGTGTTGTATCCTTATAGTACCATTTGAATACGAGATACCCAGAGACCAGCAGCTCTCCTCGGGTATCAGGTGGGATGGTTCTCAGATTTTCGCCCACCACTCTAGCATAAGTGTGAGACAACAGGTAACCCACACTTGGCCGCTCATTTAGAAGAGATGTTTGGGATGGTACTGTCATAAAACTGACAGCGGCCAACTCCGTCATGCCTTCTGTTGATCAGCTGAGAATGTTCTGTCGCTCATAGCAAGAGTAGGAAAGGGTTAATTGAACCCGAACATGACGGCAGATGCAAATCCGGCACACATTGGTCGAAGTGGTGGGGGAACCATGTGGATCGTAGATCCCGAAGACCACCACAAGTTGAGCGCCATAGGGTGTGTAGGTGAGATAGTTGTATCCGGGCCAACTGTCGCCAACGGCTACTATGGTAATGAAGCAATGACTCAAGCCTCATTCAAGGTCGCCCCGGACTGGTTGAAAGCCCTTGACCCAACTGTCAAATCTACCGACAGAGTATACACAACTGGCGATCTAGCTCGTTACGCTGTGGATGGTATGATCCAGATCATCGGTCGAAAGGACACCCAAATCAATCTTCGCGGCTTCCGCATTGAGCTTGGCGAGTTTGAAAGTCGCATTATGGAACAGGGCGGCGCTACAGCTGCTATCGCAATCGTCCCAGAAAATGGCCCCCGCACACGGCAAGTTGTTGCCATACTTAGCTTCACTCATATGCGTGAGTTGGCAAATCAAGGATCGAGGACGAACGACATTGCTCATTATGTGAGTCTTGAGGAACACGATAACAAAACACATCACAACATCAAGACTCGCCTCAGTTTCAGCCTTGCTGAATACATGCTCCCAACTATCTGGGTCGTCTTGCAGAGAATACCTGTTCTAGTCTCGGGCAAGATCGACAGGAAGACTATCCTATCTTTCATCGAACAAATCAGTCAGGACACGTACCACCAGCTGACTGGGGAGTCTAATAAGAGAGAGATCGATGAATGTGATGCGGCTAATAACACTCTGACAAATAAGTTGCGAAATGTTTGGAGCGACGAGCTTAAGATTCCCCAACCCCGAATAGGAATGGAAACCTCGTTCTACTCCTTGGGAGGTGACTCCATCTCAGCCATCCAGATTATCTCCAGAGCCAAAGAACAGGGGCTTTGCTTAAGTGTTCGGGAAATATTGCAGAAGAAGACATTGAGCAAAGTCTCCACACATCTTGTGGAGTCGCAACGGAAACATGCAAGGAGCTCAAGCTTTCTTGATTCGCTGCAGAGGCCTCGATGTACGGGCGGCCACTTTGGTCTATCTCCCATTCAAAGACATTTTATGAAATCAAGTAAAGAGAAGGCACGAGTCACTCGTTTTCATCAAGCGCTACTGCTTCACTTGAGGAGGCCAGCATCGAGCAATACCATATCAGATGCTTTCTCTACCGTAGTACAACGACACGAGATGCTTCGAACAGTATTCTTAGAAGAGAACGCCTTCAAAAAGCAAAAGACTCTGGAGAACAGTGCACAGAGCTACCGCTTCAAGACCCACCCCGGGCAACTATCAGGCTCTGAAATTGCCACCCTTCTATTAAACGCCCATGAAAAGACTTCCGTCGTCACCGGTCCCGTATTTTCGGTCGGCCTCTTTCAAGAGCCGGGTGGACTCATTTGCCTTCTGGCCATGGCTCATCACCTAGTAATTGACTTGGTATCGTGGAGAATTTCATTGACAGACGTTCAGGATTATATTGAGCGGGGTTCAATTACCATACCTGCAACTCTATCCCTTTATCAGTGGATTAAAGCTCTAGACATTGTGGCATCTAGTGATGATCAAATGCTGCTCGACGAAGATTCTTGGGCTTTCAAAAACATCAGAATACCTACGCCAGCATGGATGAGATTCACTGGCACCTCAGTCCAACCGTCACAAACAAAATCATGGCAGTCGTAAGCAGCAAGCTGTCCGCAGAGCCTGTGAAGTTAATGATTGCTGCTGTCGCAATGTCATACTCTTCAGCGTTGACGGGGCCTGTCCGAGTCTCTTCAAGGTCACGGTCGGGAGCCGCCGTCGGGCTCTGGGATCGACCTGTCATCCACAATTGGGTGGTTTACCGTTATGTATCCAATTACACACTTCTCGAGTAAAGAAGACAAATGTCGACTTACAGATTGGATCAAACACGTACAGACGGTACGAACGCATTTTCCTGATAATGGGCTTCAGTATTTCTCGAAAGCGATTCTTCAGAGCGGGAATGTAGCTGGGACTCTCATGACGAAGCCCATATTATTCAACTATCAAGGGAAATACCATACGCGGAACCCCTTATGAAACAGCATTCAAATTACGCTTTGGTACAAGCACGTCGATCCGAATTAAGGAGGCATACCCTTGCTATCCATTTCAGCGTTATATACTCAAGGAACAGGCCAAGAATCCTTCAATGTTCATTGTCTCTTGGGATTTCGAGGTGTCCTCGGTTACTGGACAACCCTTATCATTGGACCAGATTACCAGATCGTGGCATAACGTCATAGCGAAGCATTCCGTTTTGCGCACATCTTTCTTCCAGGATCCGACGGAACAGCATCCTTCCATACAAATGGTTTTGGCCGGAGTGAAGCCAGATATAAAGACCTCTGCAACACCATTCGAAGGGATGGAGCCATGGTCTCCAGACCAATACATGTTGCATCATCGAGGCCGATTTTCCCGGTCCGGAGACAAGGTCTGCGGGCGTATCGAGCTCAGTCACGCTTTGATTGACGGATGGTCTCTGGGGTTCATCAAGTAAGATATTCTGGCAGCATACAGCGAGGCAAAGATGACAATGTCTACCTCGAAGCCAAAACTCATTCCGTATAAAGCATTTGTCACGGCACTCAGGCAGGAATCCGTTGTCAATCGCTCACCTGAAGGCAAGCGATTGACGGAGACTGTTAGCGGGGTTTTGATGGCCTTCAAGAGTTTCAACAATATTGCATTGAGTGTTTCTGATATCAATGAAGTCTATCTGAATGAGTGGCTGACATCACAAGGTCATCTGGTGCGCTCATGACGGAAGTTTCCACTTCGCTCTTTTGGTCTCGTCGCTTGGAAAACTTGCATCTGCTCCTCATTCTACAATGAGTCGTTGAGTCTTGTTGATAATGGCCGAGACTCATGGTTGGCAGGTCTTCCTTTGAGTCTTCGTAGGGGGGAGGGGGGAGGATTTTTGCTCCACTTATCTCTTGTGATGTCTACGCTTCATTCTGGTGAGGTATGACAGTGCCTTGCGATCGAGACCAACACAGCCTTTCTTTCAATGACCACCTGATTACGGCTCTGCTGTACTATTCTCTGGTACTGGCGTTGATTCGGGTGTTGGCTGGGAGACCTGGTCGAGGTCTTGCGGGTCCCACTTGAAACGTCGAAACTTCATTGAACGTCATGACGTGGAAGACCAGGCACCAACGAAACTTTCGTCGACGCAAAGAACGCCGTCGTCACACAACCCTGACCATGGACAATGGCACAGTCATATGGTTTCAAATACGGTAAGCTTACGGTGAGGGGGCAATCTACACAAGCAGAACGGCCAGATACGATCGCGTAAGTCGTCCACGCCCATTTTCAACAGCTCTTCGAACTTGGGCTGCGTCGAAACTTCAAGCATTCTGGCTGGCTGGCTGGATCAATTGCACTGCCGCTCTTGGGATCGTGGAACTTCACTAGGGAATTCAATATGCCCTCACAGGAGAAGTGCTATCCCCAGGAATGTCGTGCATACGCATGCCATGGTAGGTGACGGTGCTCAATAGTTCTCGATAATTCTTTTTGATTCTCATTGATGTTAGTTCATTCTCATCAGTTCTTGTTTTTTCAACTCTAACGGGAGCTTCATTCCACATGGGCCAGCACTGGAAAAAATAGCAACTCTGCAAGGAACCAATTTAATTGCTGTTTGATGTGCACATCCTATCACCATGGCAGAACCAGTTTCAAGAGATTCGGAAATCCCTTAACTTGCATAACTTAGATGAGAACTCAAATACACAACTTGTGTTAGCTAACGATCGAGTGTTTGTCTGTTGATTTGCTTTGACTTGACGCTGCTACTCTCCCCCAAATCACGACAAGCCTGTTCCGACCACCGCAGGGACCAAGCCAACATTTTGATTGAGTTGCACTTAAGCAGCGTTCTTGCACTGATCTGGGGCAAAATTGGCCTGGGCGGCGTTCAAGACCTGGGTGATACCGTCCGCTTGAAACTTGGCAATTGACTTGCCTGCCTCGGGCACCTGGTCGACAATTGCGGTAATAAGCGCCTGACTAGCAGTGTTGATGTCGGCGATCTGCTTTCGCGTGACATCACAGAGTTTGGCTGCCTGAATGGCCGGGCGTTTGGCCTTCAGGTCATCCGAAAGCGTTCGGGCATGAGTCTTGAGCACACCAACCGGGGTGAACAACGAGATGGTGTCATCGACAGTCAGGGGTGTAGAAGCATTGACAGTAATGGTACCAGCATTAATGGTCGACACAAGCTGAGTAGACCGCGACTGCACAGGTGCCGGGTCGCCATTGAAAGCCTTGACGGCTGAGTCGAGGCCGTCAATACCGTTTTGAACCTGAGTGAGAATGCCAGTCACGGTCTGTAGATCGCGCTCTTCGACGACAGCACGACTGTAGGCGACAGTGGCGAGGCACAAGATTTGGAGCTGGGAGAAGAACTTCATTTTGACTCGAGAATCGCGAGCGCAAGGTAGCTGATGCCGGTGTCTGATTGTTGGCGTACTGGGTGATGGCTAGTTGATTGAAGGCACTGGATCGTATAAGTCTTGGTTTGAGGAATACACACTGGGAGCCTCAACGGTTCCGTCACGCCCTCTTATACTTTTCCCGGTTTCTCAATCTGTAGAACTGCGGCACGAGCTCAAGGCTTGTGAGACACGCAATGCCGAGGTATGTTGCAGGTTGAAAGAAGTTGAAACACCGGGAAGAAGACATTTCTTCGCGAAAACGTCAACACGGGGGTGGGGGTGAGTGTGATGCTTGGAGGAATCGTCGCAGCAGCGTCGCATTGTTGGCCAGAACGGGTCAAGGTTGCGGGGAGCGTGTTGCAACTGAACCATGTTGTCAGCGAATCCCTCAGAAAAAGAACCTGATCTAAGACAGGATTAGCAGTACGAATCGGACACAAAGGGTTTCCAGCTAGAATCTTCGTGGTATAGCTCCATATCAGGGCACCCAAGACCACGCCTGGTCCGGCGTGCATCTTTGGTTCCTCAATCCCCCGCATTTTCCCCAAGGGATCTGACCTCGTTGGGAGATCCGATTGGGTACTTGATCTGCGTACGAAGTATAGACTGCATTCGAGCTTCTTTCTTTGGACGCTGTCCGAGCGTAAGACGGGGTGACTGATGATTCCTTTACGCATGATACTACCCTACGGGTGGTCCATTCCACGTTGAGGCTAAGCTGAGCTTTCACTTTCCATTTGTCATATGCCGCAACTTGCCGGGTCATTGCATTTGGCAGAGGCCCGTATGAGTACAACTTGGAACATCCGCACAGAGCCATCAGTCTGCCTACCACGATGATGTTGCTTCGCCAGCCTACTTTAATGTCGACAAAGCGGCCCTGAAAACAACACATTGTTTTCAACACACTCCAACTTCCTCACAGTGTTGCAGTAGTTCCATGCTCTTGCCGCATTTGATTGGTATGTGGCCTGTGATTGAAAAGTAGCGCTTATGCAGAACATCCGCAAAGTCCCCTGGCTCTGTCAAAGCTGACTATTATACGTGAAAAAGAGAGCTCTCTAACGCAGTGGGTCTTTAGCTCATACCTGCAAGTCGTAAGCACCAGGCTCAAATGGAGCCCAAAGCTCGATAACCTTCATGTCGGGAGGTATGCTGTGCTTCCTAAAAATTACGAGCGAAGGGCTTTCTCGGTGTCTTGAAGCAGCAGAATGTCCACACTATCCACATAGTAACTTCCCTTCACAACTCTCGGCCTCGTGGCTCGACGGCTTCCTCGGGTCCATTACTATGGACGCGCTATGTGATCATCCAATATCGTGTGACCATAGCCTCCGATATGACCCGAGCCGCTGGCGCACCAGAAGGCCGCGGCGTCCACTCGCATGAAGCGAGCGGACTTGGTCACCTTTGCCCTCGCGCGAAGATGAATTGCTAATTCGACGCCCAACAGTCATTTCAAGGCTTTGAACGATGTCAGTTAGAAACCATGGGAAATTGGCGATCTCGTAGTGGCGGACTTTGGTAAGCAGATCCGGCCAAATTCCACGGCCTCTGGTTTGTGGGGGATAGGGAGGTTCGGGTCATCCTTATACAGCAATTGGCACGGCATGTCTCATCCGCTGTAGCTCCTTTCACATTGATGCTTGATCCTTGATATTGGAGGTCAAAGCTATGTCTTTTCAAATCTACTGTCTGACATCAAGGCCAATCTATCTGTGGATTCAAATGTTGATGAGATAACCGGTCAGTGGCATTATTGCGCAGATTGCTTGGAAGTATTCAGAGGACCAGACACATGAGGCGGTCTCCCATTTACGGGCGCGACCGCGCCACTGAGGTGTCGTCGCTAAGTTGCATTGTTGCGTTTGTAATACTGCGCCGTGTGGAAGCCTCCTGGAAATAGCTATGCCTTGCAATCTTTCATAACACGATCACCCCAGAGGCGGGTCGCGCGATTTAGTAGATAGTTCACCGCCGTCATACATACTCTATTGTGTAGGGGAGCCATAAATACAACGAGGCTAGCTTGAAGGGGCAGCTGGATTAATTTGCTCCACGCCCAACAACGCTGTGACGCACCTATGACCTTTCCGAGATTCACTTTTGATGCTTGGGTGAGCCCTTTTACGCCCAATAGCGTGTAGCTATCCGAATTATTGACTTCGGTTTTACGTTATACCTACTGTAAATCACGTTGCGGGGTCTTCTGCTGGGCCACGACTATAGCAGAGCCACGGTTGGGGTCGAAAGAGGGAGTGACGATGGCAGTGACTGCTGTGGAAGCCAGAATAACGCGAAGTCCTGTCATGGAGCGTTTATCATGGTGATGATTTCGAAAGGTAATGATATGCGGCCTCACATGACCGTCAACCATGATGACGTGGTCAGCGTGCGGTATCCTATCTCGGCTGGAAAGGGCATCAGTTCGCGACATTGTAATACTGAGCAAAGGTCGAGGTCCTTTTTCCGCGGTGCTAAAGCTTCGGTGGCCAGAAGCCACTTGATTGGCACGCGTGATACAGTATTTGACGGGGGCAACCGGCACGCAGAGCACGATGAACCAGGAATCATTTTGCTGGTCCCGCGCTATCGTCAGGCTCCTTGCTTCGGCCACAAGAGGCTCCCGCGACTACCAGACCAAGACTTCGAAGCGTCGTGATTCCAATACTCGTACCTCCTGTAGTATTCGTTTCCAGCTTTTCTGGCCCCTTTTATTGTCGCCAGAGGCTCATCGCTAACAAGTTCGCAGGATTTGAATATCAGCCCATAGCCGTTGTGAGTCGGCTGTCTCCTACTCGTATTTGTATTGTCGGCAATGCCGTGTGCACGCAAATGGCTGAATCGCGTAGCCGTCAACTGGCCCACGTGGACACGGAAGGGTAATTACTCGTAGCGGGCACTCCGCTCGCGGGATCAATAGACGCCATGCCCATCAGCTTGGTCGCACGGTCAGGCTGCATCGTCACATGACGCGCGTACTCTCAATTCGTATTTACAAACGACCAGCCGTCTACCGTGTAAAGTCAGAAGATTGGCAATCGCCCCGCATGGTATTTTTAGATGGGGAACCAATGAGTAAGCTGTTCAGGCCGCATGTTTTGTTTCACAGCGCCTCCATGATCCTGTGTAGAGGTTGGCTCCCCCATAGGAAATAGCAGGTGGATCGATGGCCAATTTTCTGAGTGAATACGCTATCCTAAGCAATGGCCCCATGCTGTTCCTTCGACGCTTGGCTCGGCCCGCACCAGCTGTCCAAGTGCTACAGAAGACAGCTCCATACACCCGGCTTACGAAGTATCCGGGGTGAGTAGCCTAGCGGGGACAGGTCATTTAGATTGAGGCAACCAAAGTACATCAACTGCCTGCCGAAACTAAACGCATCGTCTTGATCTACCTCGCGATTGGTCTCACTGCGTAAGTAGTATTCCTTATATATTCGTTAGCGGCTAACGCTTTGCGGCTTTGCGGCTGCATCATACGGTATTATTTGCAGGCCGTATCGGACCCTTGGCCGGGCATGAGTCAGAGCATAGCCTCTGTTCTCAGAAATGGAACTGCCTCAAAAACACGAGGACGGCGACATTCTGGGGGCTCAGCAAACAGAACAGACCCTGTAATTTGCCTGACAGGACTCTCTTCAGTATCTAGCATCTCTATCATATTTTCTTCACCGATCTTCCTTCGCTTATCTTCCCAGTGCTACTCTATAGAAAAGGTCGAGCTCCGTCTCGGTAAAAAGGGCTGTCCTGAATCTGCCATGGGGATAGGCGCATTTTCCTTGTATAGTCTGTCGCGCTCGTTTTCTGCCAAAGTGGAGGCTTTGCTATCGTGATGACGCGTAGAAAGGAGGTAGGCCTTATCCTCAAGCATGTGGTCGGGCTCGCAGATGAACTGGCCAAGTGAAAAGGTCACATCTCAGGTAGGGGGGACGATGTTGAGTCACGGTGCTTCTTGCCACATCGTTGCAGCCACCTGAAAAACTCAAATCCAGCCTGTAGCCGGTGCTGTGGTCGTCGCGTTAGGAAATATTTCAATAAAGCCCGAATACGACTCTTTTGCTTATGCTGCTTAACAGAAGTGTTTCAGTCATAGGTTTTCGCACTACCTACCTCACATTACAGCAAAAAGAAACTTATCAAGTATTCTGCGAGCCACTGGGAAATAAGCAGAAATACGAAGAACTCATAAGTCACAATTCCTTGATCTTAGTGGGTACGAGTGTATTCCAAGATAAGTTCAGAATGTACAGGGTTACGAGGTGGAGCCAGTGCCAGGGGTTTTAGATAACGAATCCATGTTGGACAACCGGCCTATCACCGTACCGGTTGGCATATAGAGCTATAAACAACCATTTGAACATGGTCTCCTTCATAGCTATTTAAGATATGCAGATCGTCTGCAGACTTCTCCGTTCTTATTATCGCCTTTGTATCATCACTCGTGCTATTAACATCCTTGCCACTATCACTCTGAAAGACTTCAGTCGTCAACATGAAGCTTACCATAATTGTCGGGGCAGCTTTCGCAACCGTAGTGGCAGCTATCCCAACTGCAGGCTCAAATCTAGGTGAGAGACAATGTCTGATCAATGGCAGGCATTGCTCTGCGACTTCACGTTGCTGTTCCGGTCTTGTAAGTTATTCGTTACGGATCGTGAGTAACTCCATGTCTGGGAACTTGCTGACGCGTCTTGAGATGTATTAGTGCCGACCGGGTCTGCCGCCGAGCACTGTGAGGATGTGCGCACCAACCTAACGACGCCCATGAAGGCTTGTAGGTTGCTGCAGGAAGCTGCGGCTGTCGCAAGGAGCTTTACACAGCTTGAGCTCGGTCGGCGGGAAGGAGGGGGCGGGGTGGGGGGGGTTCTTCACGACAGCCGCCTATTGCAATGCGCGACGGGGATAGACATGCAAGTGTGGAAAGAGGAATCTTGAAGGTTTCGTAAAGATCTGATCAACATTATATAGTATGCGGACAGAAAAAAGTCCCCATATATGCGCTTTGAGCTCTTGACGCGGTTGCTGGTGCTTTGTTTCGCTCGTCGTCGAAGCGGACGAACCAGTCCTTGCCGGCTTGCTTAAAAAGAAAGGGTCACGACTGTCCCCTTTCCCCCTGCAATATACCCCCAAACAAAGCATTTCTCCCTTTTGCCATGGCAACGATGCTCGCAAATGACTGGTAAAGTGACCAGACGTTACTAAAGGAAACCGACCGCCGGTCGTATCATTGCCAGAAGCTAATGGCTATTGGTCTAGAAGTTACTTCCTCGATCTATAGCTGGAAGACCTTTCATTTCGATCGTTCATCCGAATGAGGTTCAATTACAAACAGCAATTCTCTGTGGATGATGCAGTCAGCGCTCTTCAATCATGTTTTACAAGGCCAGTGTGCAAGCTATTCGACTCCATATCCCAACAATCCTTCGAAGCAAACAGTCGATGAACAATTGATCAATCGGGACCCCCATGAGGCTGAGGGATATGAGGCTACGGCACATAACGCCAGCGCTTGTAATTCTCACTTGCCCACCAGCGGGTCACGACAGCTGCTTCCTCAGCCCATCTGGCTGCTTCTGCGCCATGGCCAGTCTTAAGAATCTCCAAAAGTTTGTTAAAGTCAAAAGACAGTGTCGCATTCTTCTCATGGGGATCCATGGCCAAGTCAGTAAACCGCCACTCGTAATTGCCGAAAACAGGGACTATGAGGCGCCAATTGGGTTGGCGGGCGTCGCGCACAGCAAGCGATGAGCCACCGGGGTTCATGATAGTAAATTGCCAGTCCCCTTGGCCAGACTCTTCGGAAAACTTCCGTAAAGGCCGTAAGAGGGACTGTCCTTCGTAGTTGCGAATCAAATCTTGGGCAGCCTTTGTCTCAGACTCGGATAAAGATCTCGTTTCAATAAGCAGATCTAGAATAGTTGGGAGAATCTGCAACGACGTTACGGCGTCGTTGATGTCGATTTGTGGTAGCTTTGGATGCGATAGAACCAGCGGAACGTGGTAGTTTGCAACATGCGGATTGCTATACGGCGTGATTGTACCGCGCTCCGCAATAGAGAGGCCATGGTCGCCGACAAGAATCAGCAATGTTTCGTTAGCAACGCCCTCCGACTCCAAGATCTTGAGTATCTTGCCAAGCCAGCGATCAACGTAGCCGACGGCGTTAAGGTAGTGAGATAAATCATCCCACTCCTTATCACCCGTCAAGGGGACGTACGTTTCTTCTTCTGGAATTCCAAAGCCGTGGTGAGTAGTGCTCGTCAACTGCGATAGGAAGACTCTTTGGTTGGTCTGCTTCGCCACGGCAAAGGCGTCCCGAATGTAGTCCTCCACGGCAACCTCGGGCATACCGTAGTAATTGACGTCCGTCAAATTGACAGGACCGAATTTGGGGGTACCTTTGAGATACCACCAGTCAATCATCCTTTCATGTTCCTTGGTATAACCAATGACTGGCATGAGGCGGTCTTGCTTGTCGTATCTGTCGGTCACGGATTGCATGAAGGATGACTTCCATTTCGATGAAGTAAAGCTTTTACCCGCGGATTCCTGGGGCCCGCCGTTGTCCAAGTTGTTGAATGCCTCAAATATATGCGCCAGACAGGGTTGGTAGATGTGGTGCGATTGATCGACATTGAAATCGGCCGCGAGCGGAGAGATTCCACAGAGTGTGCCAACCAAACTCTTTAGCGTATAGGTACTGGTAGTGTAGGCGTTGTTGACATTGATGCCACCGCGACTTTGATTCTGCTTGTCTTCAAAAACACCATCAGCAAAGCCGTCATCGTGATCCCCAGTCAGAAACTTTGCCGTTGGTGTTAGCGATGCGAGTCTCTTCTGAGCATCCTCCGGTAAAGATTTGCTTTTGAATGTGCTGACCAATCGTTCCCAAACAATTCCGTTCCTTTTGATAGGAAATACGTCTTTCCGAGTGCTCTCGAGCTTCACGAGCATCACATGCCGTATCGATACGTCGCGTAGCTTTAGGTCGCGGAGAGCTGGAAGGAGTTCCTCGTCAAGATTGGAGAGCTTTAGAGGGTCTGCAGCGGCGGAGTAGTGGTCCTTGTCTGCATCGTACCAATCCTCAAAGCCCGCGAGCGGTGTCTCCGGGGGTAGCCAAGGGAGCGCAATCGGCCTAGCAAGCGCCGTGCGATTGTCCAGCCGGTCGCTGACACTGCCAGAGAAAGCAAGCAAGCTAGCGAGCGTTGGCTTTGCGTGTGCAAAGTCCACCCAGGGCATAAGGGGCAGCGTCCATGACATATAAATAAGTGAACTGTCTGCTGGACGAAAGAGCGTGCAGAGAACTTGAGCCACCAGCATGATGACAACCAGGACGTATAGAAATACGGCTGGTTTTGCTGACACCTGTGAATGGTCTTGGTCGTGATGGCCATCACGGAATTCCTCGTTCGAGCAGCTGTCCTCCTTGGCGCTCTTCATGTCTTGCTGCGGCAGATGTTCGTACTTGGTGTCCAATGGCACGCGCGGCCACCATCTTGAGAGCTTCAGGAAGAAGAATGTCGCCGGCCACTTCAAGATGTCCAAAGCCAATCCTGCCACAGCAAAGTAGAGAGATTGGAGGACTCCAGCTATGACAAGCATCGCAGCCACCACCAGTGCACAGGACAAGAGCCCTGTCAGCATCATTCTCCAAGACGACGAATCACCAGCTACACCAATATTGCGCCATTGAAGCTCCGAGCCTGCTACCACGAAGAACGAGATACTGATCGTGGCCAGCAGCAGCACAATAGAAATCAAGGCCGACGCCACGATCGTTGCGATGACCCCCGGGCATCGTGCCGTCAGGGAAGGCCCGGGATGGTTATCGATGAGCAGACGCAGCACTAATAGCAAGGCTGAATCTTGTGCGAAAAATGATATGCCCCAGCGCAGGAGATCGGTCGTCTGGAGGGCATTCAGGTGGGCGAAGACGTGTACCAGCTTGGCGCTCAGCACAGCAACGGCTGCTATTGTGAAGGCAAACCGACGATTGACGATTCGAGGCGCGATGGCCATCAGGATCCTCCGGCCAACGAAGTGGCAAGAGGCCACCGAGCCGAAAACCCGGCCGACAAACCGAGAGTGAAGCATGGGTTGCCGCTGATGAGAATATCAGTACTCCGTAGGTTGTTCGAGCAATGCTTCCAGTCCATGCTCCTATATCAGAGCAAAAATGAGCAGTGTCACCACGTGTCTGGGTTCTCAGGAACGGGACCCTCTTGGTACAGCAAGATTCGTCCTCTAATAAGGCGGAGTCCGGGGAACGCGACGTGTTCGGGCGGGTTATCGCCTAGGGTCTGCTGGTGCGCTGTCAGGGACATTGGATAAAGGGAGCTTGGTGTCGCGTGCCACAGGTACACAGGGCGGGGATGATGGCAGGAATGCCATGCAGGGGGGCGTGTGAGAGATGAACGGATTGAGGCTACCAGCTCCCCTTCCGAACCTGAGGCGACTGCCATTGTACTAAAGCCTGCAGTGGGAAAATTCGCTGCATCCATCTAAAGTTCTTTCAGTCGATGCATTCGTGGTCATCCATACCTCATTTGTGAAGAACAATCGACATCGCGACAGCCTTCTCCGCGGCCACGACCTCGCGCACCAAAGCGTTGCGTCGGCTTCAGAATGCAACCTATACACTTTGCCGCCCGAGATTCTCAGTACTTCGCCCATATGCTCACTAATACCCCAGCTCACGTGCCATTGTCATCCTATAAAGACTTGCGCCCTGGAGACGAACCATCATGGCCTATTTCTCAAGGGCTCGTTCTTTTCTGTCCCAGCCGTTTCATTAGGAAGCGGAAAGCTTCCAAAGGCCCAGGGAGGCCAGCAGGTGGAAAAGCACGATTGGAAAATGTCTCGCGTGACCGACTTCCATCAATAAACTATGTCGACTTAGGACTGCATCGGACGCAGAGTCACGCTATGCCCTGTTCGTCTCAAAGATGTTGCATCTTCAAAAATGCATGCAGCCAATTGATAGAAAGAGGACCCGCACGAGGGTGGGGAGAGCACAGGACTCATACATGGTACTTCCGCGGGAAAGCTAGATTCCTGGCCTAGCTCAGGTTGTCTTAATGAAATCTTCCGGGTTTAAGTCTCAGAGAGCTATGTGAGTGCTGGGCCGACAGGTATTTCGTGTCGTGATGTCTCAGACCCAGTTGTGCTCGGCATGCTAGGTGTTCATTGCCCTCCAAAGTAGCAATAAATGACAATGACGCGTCCTTTGAGTACTCGTAGGCTCAGCAGCTATGATGGAGTCAATGGTATGTTTCCCGTCCTTTCAAAGGTCCGAAGGCTCCAGGTACATGCGATGCAGGCATCTTGACCAACCAGAAGTTTGGTGTCATCGGCTCATCATAGCCAATGACAGAGTGTTGTCAATGCCCCTTGTTACATATAGCTACATCGCAGGCACAGCTAAATTGCGATGAGATCAATGTCACTTAAAGGTCCCCAGCAAGACACAGGGGATACTATAGGGCCCGTAAGTACCTGGAGCCTTCGGAGTCTTATCAATGGGATACGGGCCATACGGGTCAAGGATAACACCGCACACCTTGCATCAAATCTAATACCAAGAGTGCGCGGTGTTTCTTCGACCCGCACAATTCTCGCACAAAGCGCCACGATATTGTGACCTGACGCGCTATGCCATCGTGCCCTGAGAATTGCGAGCGGCCACAGAGGATCTTTCGTCTAGCGCACATGCGCACTTCCTACCACCCAAACGGCATGAAACGTCGACGTCGCAAAGAACGATTTCATGAGGTACATTAGCGTAAGTGGGCGTCAAAGTTGATATAAAGCTTAGGATGCCATAGTGACAAGTGCTATGCGAAACAGGGCACCTCACCTTGCTGTCGGCACCGCCTTGGCTCTCGGTGATTCATGGCATGTGTAACAAGGTTGAGACTTTGGCTGGGCTCTCAACGGTTTGCTTCTGCCAATCGTGCAGGTTCTACTCCGTAATCAGCTACTTATTAGCTACGAGTAGTGTGGCATTGTGTGTACACAAGCAACATGGTAGCAGCTCGGGTGGCACATGCCGCAGGCTTTGTAACCGAAGGCGCGCGGTACGTCCAGTACGACATAACACGTAACGCTGCCAACTCCTCGGACGAGCGTCAGCCGTGGCTGAGGAACTACACATTTTGGATGGATCAAGAGGGCTCGTAGATTTGATTGGTTTCAAATCTGACTCGGCGATACCAAGAGCTGTCCATGCAAACTATGCATTCGTATCAATGTGATTCGGTGACATATTGGCCCCGACGAGACCGAAGTCTAGAGGGCTTGTCTCTACAGTTGTGTCTTGACGCCTGTGTTAGAAGTTACATGGGCTAACGCTTCTCTTCCTCCCTGATTGATGAATCGTCAGCTTCCGTCGGTATCCTTTGCGTCCCAATGCCAAGGAAACCAAGCACACTCGCAGCTCCCATGCAAGCCGCAACTATGAACGTACGGGTCAGTGCGTTATTGTATGCCTCCAAGAGAATCTCTAGATCGCCTAGCCCCACTCCGTACCGCAGTACGGTTGCGCCCGATGTCATAATCAGGCCAGGATCAAAATCGGGGAGTTGATTGCGGATATTTGTCGTCAGCGTGCGTGCAAATATGGAATTAGCCACACTGACAAACGTTGCGGGACCTAGATTCCGGCAGAAAAGAACCACCGCAACGCCAATTGGAGCATCTGCCTCACTGAGTAGGCTCTGGGCTGCTATGCTGGGCTGCTCAGTCGATAACCCGATCCCGAGACCAGCAATGACCTGATACGGGATCCACATATTCGCTCCCGACGAAACCTGGAGGGTAGACAGCAACCCTGAGCCGACAGACACGAGTATAGTTCCAGCCAACATGAACGGCTGAAAGTATCCTAATTTCGTGACCATCCAGCCACTACCAAATATGGCAATGATGAATGCGATGCACAGCGGAAGATAGCGCACACCTGACTGCTCGGCACTCAGGCCTTGGATGGCTTGGAACCATAATGGAATCTTGTCCGGACAATCTGTCAGGAACGGGACTTTCCAAGCAGAAGTTAGGCTCACTTACGTAGTAGACAAGTGTGAGAAACGCACTCTCCAGGCAGTATGAGTAGAGCGATGCAAATAACACGATGCGTAGTCTGATGATTCGAGGTGGCACCAACGCTCTCTCACCCATCCACCATTGTTCCACCGTGAAAACTGCGAAAAGAAGACCAGTGGCGACGAAACACCCTATAGTCCGGCCATTGCTCCAGCCGTATCGAGCCCCACCGAGTTCTAGTGCGAGAATCAAACAGGCAATACTCGGGAGTAGCAGAACCATGCCGAGATAGTCAAGTTCTAAAAGCTTCCGAGTCCATGGACGTTCAACATCGTCCGTCTGCTGTGGGGCTCTGACGCGGATGAAGAAGATGGCGGACACGGCAGGAGGAGCGGCCATAGGGAGGTTGATGTAAAAACACCTGCGTGGTCAGCATTCGCTTCCATGGCGTGAGATGCATCGCACTCGCGTGACCGCATGGGTCTGGGTGTCTGGTATCTTACCACCTCCAAGTCAAATGGCTGTTAGTGATCAGCCCTCCAACGACTGGGCCGAGGACAGACGCAAGTCCATAAACGACGCCGACTGCCCCAATATAGAAGGGTAGTCTCTTAGCGGGGAGAGCAGCTGCGAAGAGTGCGATTGTGCCGCTCATCAATCCAGAACCACCGCAGCCAGCAATCGCGCGACCCACAATGAATGCTGTCGACGACGGACTGAGCGCGCAGAGAAGGGATCCAAGTTCGAAGGTTGCAAGAGACGCAAGATAAACGAGCTTGATGCTAAAGTCGCTGTACAGGCGGCCAAACACGAGCTGGAAGGCGCACAGAGTAAGAAGGTATGCTGATCCGTACCACTATGACCCAAAATTAGCAAGCTTGATCCATGGCTGGCGGCTGAGCGCCCACAACACTCCGGGTGAGAACCTACACCAACGTCACTCAATGAGTGAAACTCATCTGTAATCTGGGGAATGGCTGTTGCGATGATGCCCTCGTCCAGGAAAGTGCACGTCACACCGCATACAATTGATAGCCATATTGCAAGGACTCTGGCTCTCGTCATGTTGTCGATGGTTTCGGCGGCCCCCCCTATAGACTTATCGGAAGTGTCGGACAGTCCATTACCAGAACTTTCGCCAGGCCCAAACAGAGCTTTGGGCTCTGTGGTACTGAGCTCCCGCCCCGACTCTAGAGTTGCAGTTTCAAGCATCTCATTAATACATGGAGAACACAAAGGGTTTGAGAGACAAACATTTGCCAGCTGCTAAGTCTTCAGATAAAAGTGTTGCGAGGCAGCAAGGTCCAGAGGGACCAGAACGCCAAGCACGTGCCAGTGTGTTTCTCTGCCGCAGGTCGGGTTTGACCCCTGTGCCTGATGGTTTTTAGAGCCCTGAAGACTGGAGCGTATGTGTCAGTTTCTGGATCCCATTACGTCCTAGATGGATGGTGATTGTGCCGTTCAATGAATGGCAAAATTGCTGCAGGCATAGCTGCATGTATTATTACTTGGGTATCTGCACGGTGGATATAGTACGACGCACGTCAAGCCAGCTCTCTCCGAGCTTAGCCGTTCGTTTTGGCCTGTCGAACAGTCAGAACGGTGGGGATATCAGTCAGGGTGGTGAAAATAGCTTCCTATAAGGGGTGTAAGCTGATTAGCGCCGGACGAGCATCCTGGTTGGCGTCGCTGATCGAGACTTCGTGGAGATCGGGAAAATAGAACGGTGGGTCGCAGTGGCGGGATCACCCGTGTGCGTGAAAATTTACGCGATCATTTCGACAATCTGAGTACTCGCAGCGAGCTCAGGCAGATGAACCCCATTTTCCCACTCATCTACTCCGTACCTCTCGCTCTCTCACCTTACCGCCAAGACGAGCGCAAGAAGACGGGGAAGCTAACAGTATCCGCGACACGAATACCAATGTAGATAATGCCGTTGCTGCTGCGGGGTCTCCGTACCTGTAGACGACTCCTAATCACCCGCACTAGCAAGGGTTGTTGACAATTTCTCATGTGCCACTCCTACAGGACTTCAATGTTGCATTACTCGTTGCGTCGTACTGTCGGCGTACAGTCCGAGCAAGCGCATCCAAGTACAAAGACAGGACACTTGCTATCCAGCCACGACCAGATTGTTACCCAGGAACCAAGTCAGGTAGCCCCTTGGCAAAGCCAAAACGATCATTCCACGATTTTCCTCTGGCAATCTCCTTGTTGGCGACGAATTGGATCAGACGGGCCGAAATTCTCATTCCCAGTCTCGACTACCGGTTGTTGGTTTCTTTCGATTCTTCGTAGCGTACTCCGTACCACGTCAGCATTGCAAAACTGCGAATCGCACGTTCAACATCTCCTTTATACCGCCGTCGGGGATGACGATCGGCTGGCGCGCAAAGTCAACGATGTTCATCACCCCGAAACCTAGTTTGATCTTGATTTAAAAGACTGCGCAGCGCACGAGCGCTTTGACGTAAGTCTAACCTGTTCCCTACAGATTCGCGTCACAGGCTTGAAGCATAAGTCATTCAGCAAGACGCTGGCCTCTGCAGAAGCTTTTGTTCCAGCGAAAATCTCAGTAAGAGGTCCTGCAGCGCAAGCCTTTCCTTTATATACGACCGCTATGACCGTATGGTATTAGTGTCATTGCTCTTCACTTCCGCGGGTGCTCATGACGAGATGGAACGTTGACTATAGGCACAGTAACTTGTATCGCAGCCCGTTACAATCAGGATATGGTAAAGTCGCCAACGTAATCTTGGCAACTCGAAAACACGTTGCACTTGTCGCTTATACATTCCGACACCATCGTTTCCACGCCAGATCCCCACTTGCGCCCACCGAATGAGTGGTCATTCATCGTCGGAATTCAGACAGCACTTCTATCGAAAGAAAGGCGAGTGCACATGAAGCTCAGGTACGTATGAGAATGTTCACGTAGCAGATCCGAGGGTACCCCAAGCTACCCGCACAGGTATCGCAAATTAAGAAAACGCCGATTTCGCTCCATTTTTTTAAGCCGGGCAATTATCATGTGTTGACTTTCATTCAGACTCTCTTCGCACATTCGTGCCGTACGCGAGTCATGAACACGATAAGCGTTCGTGCGCAGAACACTCCACTATATCAAGTCTACTTAGGTCGTTCTAATGATTAGCACTAAGCATCATAGTCCCAATAACGCATCTTCCTGCCAATATGCAGCTGCCTTTGTCTCCATCCGACGCTCAATCAACGTCCGACATTGATGACGGCGAGTGCGTTCAAACTGCCACCTCACGTTGGCGTCCACTCAGCCAGTAGATTCACTTCTCCTGCAGGTCGGTGCAGCTTCCGGCAGCAAAATTAGCGGCGGCTTCGTTCAACACCTTCGTGATACCCGCTGCTTGGCCAGCGGCAATGTCCTGGGCAAGTGTAGGGATCTTGGCCACAATAACGTCGATGAGCTCCTGGCTCGCTGTGCTGATCCCGGTAATCTGACGGCGAGCCGTGCCGCATTGCTTAGCGGTCTGGATCGCCGGCCGCTTCGCCTTCAAATCGTTCGACAGCCTCTGTCCATGGGCCTGAAGGTTCTTGACTGACTTCAATAACGCAAGGGCATCGAAGTAGCCTAAGTCGGACGAGCTCTGAACGGTCATTTTGCCAGAGTTGATCGTCGCTACAAGCTTCTTAGATGCCGAAGTCAAGGGTGTCGGGTCACCGTTAAAGGCCGTGACGGTCGTATCGAGGCTGTCCATGCCAGACTGGCATTGGTGTAGGACTCCAGCGACGACTTGGCGGTCGCGCTCGACAATGGGCCGGGAGGAGGTTCCAGTGGTGAGGCAACCCAGGGCGAGCAGCGAGAAGAACTTCATTTCGGTCTGGTGCTGGAAATCTTCGAATTGACAATGGTAGTCTGCAGCTGATGGCTTGACTCGTGGTATTGACCTTCATATGCGGCTTCTATACTTGAAAGTTCGCACCCGTCTATCCAGTTTAAGTAGGAGTGGCCGCGTGTCGTGGCTGTCTTACCCTGATCTACAACACATGACCTTCCGACGCCGGTTCGGAACGATGACGAGCCATAACGTTGTCGAACAGGTGCTTTTCGTCTGAAGATAGCACAGAGAAGTGGTATCGAGACACTATTTGAGGCACACTCGACTGATGAGCGTCGCGATCATGACCAAAGAGAGCTAAACTTGCAGGTGTCATGGTTCGACAAGAGCTCGTAACTACGACGCTGGAAGGATATGTGAGCCTGCAACATATGATACTACCGGTGACGTACGCGAGACTGCAGTAGCTTCAGTCAGCGCCCAATGGTCGGATTGATTGGCGCCCATATATTATACGAATTATAGCGACGTCGTTCGATCCGTAGGTGCCAAGACTTACAAGTCTTGTGGTGGCACCTGCTCTCACTACCCGCAGGTACGTACCGAGCCATTAGCCGTTATGTACCAGGCCGCTTCTCATGAGCGGAAGCATTTGGGGCCAACATTGTCCCGAATGCGACTCGGCAGCTCGAAGAGCGGTATTCAGTAGCAACAGTTACAGATAAGTGGGGATGACAGAAAAGAGGTTGTGATGTTCCTTTGTAGAGAGAGTCTGAGCTCAAAGTGCTTGTCGAGCAAAATGAAACCCTTTGGTTTCTCCTAATCAAAAAGGTAGACCCGGCTCTGCCCTTGCCGTCGCCAAGAGCAGAAGCCACGGAGGCTGACTGTGTGACAAAGTTGCCCAGAAGACGTTCCTCGCCTTTCGCACCCTCGCCAACCGCCACGCCGACACCATCTCCTGTGTCGTCGTCTCGACTTCCTCGTCGCCTGGAACGTCTTCGTTGTCGTTGACGAGGATTGCCCCTAAGTCTTAGCACCGGGCTTTCAGCTGCAAATCTGCTTAAATGGCCTACTTTGCCACCCCTCCCAGAAGGGACGATTACGTACATGGCGAAGGGTTGGACTCATTCCTCCACAGAGTAAGTGTTCATAGCCGTAGCGCAATCAAATGGAGGGGCCGATCGAGTGCTCCAATCTGGAAAGAAATGTATTTCCGATCACCTTCTTGTCTCGCTGATGCTAGCTATGTTCGGGGGCGCAGCAACTGGCTCTCAACAATGCTGCCAATGGTCGCATAGCTGATGCTGAGGAGGACTTTGGTCGCTTCACGGCCGTTAGACCGCAGAAGTGCGTGGCATTGAAGATGCAAGTCGTTTGTCTATCCCAATCCTTCCATGCTTTATACTTCTCATGAGGCCATGCCCCCTCCTGCAACTTTCAAGGCTATGGTATGGGTAGAAGTCAGCAGCCACTACGGCAGGTGTACGAGAAGCTTGAACTTTGTAAGATTACCAAGACAGAGAGACATGTCATGAGCCTAGTGCAGGAGCCTCCGTCTGCGCTTTGCCGAACTGACTTCCACCTTTAATTCCAAGACTCAACATTGGCTCGGTCATGATCAATCAAGGCCCACTGCAATATTTGGGCGCTCATATAAGTCATTGAACTGACTAGACCGAACCGTGTCACACGTACTTCTCGGAGAAGCCATTCATTTGCATCGGTCCACACCCAGAAGTCGAGCATCGAGGACACGAGGTCTTAGGGTAGCGAATCAGCAGCATTTGGCGTGTTGCACGTGAATGTCGCTCGAAAGAAGAATCTACGCGGCGGAAGAGAAGCAAACGGGCTTCGTGGAAGTGATAGAAGGTTTTCGCTATCAAGGCGCAAAGCCATATTATTGACACTGCAAAAGGCGTAGGGGAAAAGACGCGAAGGGCGCGGCCGCCCCACACACCCCTGAAGACGGACGGCCCAGCGGTTCTTCATCGCGAGCCGGAAACCGCAATTCACTCACTCAACAGCAGGCACCCAAACGACGACGCGCGAAGGCTGATAAGCAATGACGGCAGCAACACGAACTCACCTGGCATTCCACTTGGATGCCAAGTTGCTCAGACTGAACACAACAATACAATCTATCCGCAACATCACCACGTTGGAGAGCGCAAATCAATGTCTTTTCAAACATGCTGCAGAGACTGACTACGTGGTGGTGACGAAAGAGACCATCTTCCATCCGCAAGGCGGTGGACAGCCATCGGATGAGGGGATGATGACGCCTCTAGGTGCCGACAACAACGGTGTCGCGCACGCCCCAACCTTTCAAGTCCTGGCTGCCCGAATGGATGCCGTGGATGAAGGGCAAGTACTGCACCTTGTTCGATTTGCTGGGCCGTCCGACCACTCCGCCATTTGCCCCGGCGACGCCGTTGAGCAAGCCGTCGACCAAGAAAAGAGACTGTTGTACTCGCGGCTGCACACTGCCGGCCATGTCTTGGGCTCAGCCGTGCGACATCTCCTCGAGGACGAGGTTCCGGGCTTCGACGAGCTCAAAGCCTCCCACTTCCCAGACAGCGCCGCGTGCGAATTCCGCGGGAGCATCGAGGGCAAGTGGAAGGAAGCAATCCAAGAGCGAGTCAACACGTATGTGCACCGCGCGATGCCGGTCGAGATCGAATTCTGGACCGAGGAGGACTTCCGACGCGAGAACCTGGAGCGACTCATTCCGGACCGCCGGCTGTTGCCGCCAGGGCAGGACCGCTTCCGCGTTGTACGCATCGTTGGCGCGGAAGTCTACCCTTGCGGCGGGACTCATGTCGATACTACGGACCTTTGCGGTGCCACGGTCGTGAAGAAAATATCCCGGGCCAAAGGCGTTAGCAGAGTCAGCTACACGGTTTCTTCATAAAGCAATCGCTCGAGTTGTTGAGAAACTTGAGACACCAATGCCCCACCCAACCCGTGGGGTGACAGAAATCAAGAGGGTCTTAAGAGGAACATGTCAAGGTGGGCTCCTTTGTTGAACATACAGCATAATGCACCTTTCTAGCTCACAATAATTGGCAAATGGTGCGGGCTTCATTCACAATATTACTTGGACCTCGCAGCCCGGTCAATTCTGCTCTCCTGTTGCTGTCATCTTCATTGGACAAGTTCGCTGGCCGGCTCCTCCGGACTTAGCATGTGGGCCAAAGAAGAGATTATGGCCCACGTCCTTACAAAGTAATTAGTTACTCGTCGTCGATGCAATCGATTGGCACGACTCTCTGGTCCGGCAGCCATCCCACCGCAAAGGCTATCCCACTCGGGGGTCCGCCACATCTGATTAACAATTCGACGAGACGAAGTAGGTACGTATACCCATCACTTGCGGCACGGCAAACACTTCCATGCCGGTAGACGACTTCCCGAGTCAGACCATTTCGATCTGCTCCGAAATAGGCGCATACCGACCGAGGCTCGTATGCTCCATATACAGCACGAGCCCAACGTTTCATTCTTTGCCGCCTGGAGTCTGCACAGTTCAGATCGTGGCACGAGAGTACGCACTGCAACTCTGCGTCGTCGCCCATGCCCATTGACGGCGAAGTCCACTCTGCGCCTCTCACACACCCGTCGCCTACTGCGTAATGGGCTTCGATAAGGAAAGAAATTCCCAGGGATCACCCGTCCTGGATGCGAGCCTACGCAGTAACGGCCCCACCCAGCAACCATCTGTCGCCAGTTCACTATGGGTTTCCGAGTCGCTGTCGCTTCCTCGAGAGGCCATCTTCGTCGCCGTGGTCTGCATGGCTCAATTCTGCACGCGTGCGTGTTTCCTCCGCACCCAAACTTGTCGTATGTTTGCTCGCCGTGCTAAAACATCACACGTCTCCAGAAGCCGCGTTCATGGGCACGCTGGTCCTTTTACGCACAATCGGCGCGACTTTCAACATAACTAGCCCACCGCAGCTCGCGTGGCTCGTTGCTGGCTACTCATTGACCGTGGGAACTTTCATATTGTTCTCCGGGCGGCTAGGCGACGTCTTTGGATACAAGAGGATGTTAATCATCGGCCCCTCCTGATTCTCGCTCTGGTCTCTCATCGCCGGCCTAAGTGTCTACTCAAACTACAAGCTTGCCGTCTTTTCCCGCGTACTCCAAGGCATCGGCCCAGCCATCTGCCTTCCCAACGCCCTGGCTATTTTCGGCACTGCCTACCCGCCGGGCCATCGCAAGGCCATGATTTTCGCCTTCTTTGGGGGAGTATCCCCCATAGGCGCCGTGTGTGGCGGCACATTTGCGGGACTGCTGACATTGGCTTGGTGGCCTTGGGCGCTCTGGGCCATGGCCATTTGGTTAGCATTGCTAGCTGTAGTCGGCACCTTTGCAATTCCTCGCTTGCCCCAGAAGACAATCAAGCCGCACAACTGGAGGTCTTGGATTGAAGTACTCGACCTGCCCGGCGCCTTCGTTGGCATTGTATCCCTCGTGCTCTTCAATTTTGCATGGACCCAAGCTCCTATCGATGGGTGGGGGACCCCCACGGTACTCGTTCCGCTCGTTTTGGGATTATCGCTCTTCGGCCTCTTCGCCTTTATCGAGTTCAGGCTGAGTTCGATGCCTCTTCTCCCATTTGATGTCGTCAACGGTGACGTCGCCTTTGTTCTGGCTGCGTTGATGTGTGGATGGGCAACCTTTGGAGTTTGGACCTTGTACCTGGTCCAAATACTTCAGGACATACGCCACCTGTCGCCGCTGCTGACAACGGCGTGGTTCTGCCCCGTGGCCATCGCAGGTGCTGCTGCGGCGGTGGTGACTGGGAAACTTCTCGGCCCCATGCAACTAAGGCCGTCGGTGGTCATGTCGCTCGCTTTGACGGCCTTTACTATTGGCGCTATTCTGACTGCGCTGGCTCCGACTGATCAATCATACTGGGGGCAAGTATTCGTGTCCATGCTTGTGATGCCATTTGGCATGGACATGAGCTTCCCGGCGGCAACCCTGATCCTGTCCAACACAGTGGCCAAGGAGCACCAGGGCGTTGGTGCCAGTCTAGTCAACACCGTCGTCAACTACGGCATTGCCCTTGGGGTGGGGTTTGCCGGTACAGTGGAGGTCCATGTGCACGGCAATGGAACGACTATCGAGGACAGGCTTGCTGGTTTCAGGGGAGGGCTATACATGGGTGTTGGGCTTGCGGGCCTGGGCCTGGTGGTGTGCTTGGCTTTCCTGGCGAGGGACCATTCAATATCAAGGAGATGAGAGACGATTGGCGCGAGTCAGCGCGCCTGATTTTTGCTGCAGGAAAAGTCGCGCAGCTACCTTGTGTCAAGTAAGAAAGAACGCGGAAAGACGAGAACAACAAGGATGCTCTTGTGTTTTCTTTCTCTATCCTGAGAAGCTGGCGGGAGCCAGCACTGCAAGCGCGGATGAACTCGCAATCCAGTGCGCAGGACACCCAAGGCGTACTGCTGGGACGACTCAGTATGATAGATCTTGAAGAACAAAAGCCGTTGCCGCTCCATACGCCAGGTCCGCGTCATCTCACGGGTACAAGTTCACAGGTTGGCGACAGCGCCATCACGCGCTGTGGGAGGCCTAGTCGGAGCACCAGAGGTCAGTCATTCCGAGGTCAGAGCCTCGAGACAGCGATAATGGCTCAAGTTTAAGACCTCGGAAACGCCGCAGGGTTGTAACTCCCGTGCAGTCGTGCCTGGGCTTGCGTGCTCCCGCGCTCGATGAGTTCCACCGAGAATTGGTACCGCCTCTCACCCTAACCTCACCACGGCTTAGAGGAAGCGCCTGCAGTTCCCGGCAATGAGTGTGAGAAAAACTCATGTTTCGCCACCGAAGCAAGCCGCGCACGGGAAAGATCGGTGTCGATGGTCGCATACAGTTTTCACCCGATAGCAACTACGCGCAAGTGATCAGGTGGTGTGAAGAGGAAGGAAGTCGATTGAACAGATGTCTGAGCAATCCGCACTGCAGTCGAAGATGCGTTTCTCGTGAGCATGTATCTGTCATTCATTCGAAAGGCAGGCGCAGTAGTGTATTCACCACAGCTATATTGCAGTATTGTAGTATTCCTGGCGTACAGACTCGATGTGCCAAAGTACACAAGCAAGGAGGGAAAATACGGTGTACGGAATCTGTGCGAGAAGTCGACAACTCGCAGCACTTGCAATTCATTAAACAAGGATCCGACCCAGAATCTTCCCCCTGTTGGATGACTGGGGAGCGATCTTCGTACTAGCCCGGTGATGACCTTGGATCGCGTGCAACATGGGATCCATCATTTGCGTGGGATAGTCCAGCCATGCATCAAGGCCGAGGACGTGGTGATGGCTCCAATGACAGCAGAGCGAATGAGGGATGAAGTTACATGACGCAAGTCCGCACGTATAAAGCAAACGCCCAGTTCATGTTGGCAATGAAACTGACAGGCTCTGCCAGCGCCGGCAATTGGAAGCGGGTGCAGCTGCAAAGCACCAGACGAGACGTTGGCTGGCAACCTCCCGCCAGTTGCTCAATACGCTCCAAGCGCTGTGACACGGAGGCTCGAGAGTATCAGTGACTCCCCGCAGCACCATATTTACACAGACGCGGGCCAGCCCCTAATTGCTCGTATATGGATGTCTTTTCCAGCTGCGAAGGCGGCAGAGCCAGGACGATGAATCATTGAGGGGAAGGGGGCCCTCTTGTTCGCGGGTGGCGCTAAAGTCCAGGCACCCCCCACCCGGAGGACCACTTTGGCTGCCACGAGGTAGCCCAATCACGGGGCCTGGCCTTGTAGTGCAATTGGCGCGGACGCCTCCGACGTCCTGGGCGAACAACCGATGTGATGCAGTGTCTAGGCGCTTGCGGCACCAGCATGTCGAATCGTAGGCCGACCGCCCGACTGAACGCCCGAACGTCCCTGCCGAACTGCCCCTTTGGTGCCATCTTTGGGCCAAACGCGCCAGGAACCCCCTCTCCTTGGTGACAATGCGCCCCATGAGCCCCATGTTCGCGCACGAAGCCGCTGATCTGCACCATGCCGTGTCACGGGCCCCGTGTGCTTTGCTGCCGCCTCTATTGGCAGTCTCGACAAAGTATCTGGATGCACGTGGATAGGAGATGGGGCGATGTAACCCGACCGCTTGGCAACACTCCAGCAATCTATGTTGACCAGGTGCATCTGATCGGGTCGTCATTGCCGACCGAGGTCGAGAGCGTTGACAGGTCATGTACTACAAATGATCTGTGGCTTGTCCTAGAGGACAATGGAAAGCTCTATCGCTTGCAAGTAGAGACTTCGACTCAGGAAGGGAGCCATGGCAATTCTCCGATACGCGGCGTCCATTGCGGCGGCAATGTGTACCATCTCACACTCTGCCAACGCCGGTAGTCTTGCAGATATCGACCACGTCGTCCTCTTCATGCAAGGTGAAGAGAGCATTCGCCTTCATTCGAGACAGCCTTCGTTGTGACTAACAGTTGCATCAGAAAACCGTGCATTTGACCATTATTTCGGTACCATGGCTGGTGTTCGAGGCTTCAAGGATGCGAACCTCCAAATGAATGGCAATGTCCCCGTATGGAAGCAATTGACGCGCCCCGATCTCACCACTCAAGCACAGTATGTCACTCCATGGTATCTCAATTACCTTGGCGGAAGCTGGCCCGAGGCGACACAGTGCATGAATGCCGGCAGTAACGGCTGGTACCAAAATCATGCCGCCTGGAACTTTGGCACCAACGACCACTGGGCCATGAACAACACGCCGTGGAGCATTGGTTTCTACAGAAAGGAGGACGTTCCGACGCAATGGGCGTTGGCAGAAGGCTGGGTCGTGGGCGACATGTACCAGGTAGGCGTCATGTCTCGCATCGAAGAAAGTAGTGGCGTCTACTTGTCTAACAGTATCGCGCAGGAGTCCATCGTATCTTCTACCAACCCAAACAGAGTCGCATGGATTTCAGGCTCCGTAAACGCCCCTGGTTCACCGCAGCGCCCGGATCAGGGAGGCAACCCCTACATTGATAACAACGAGTCTCCGGGTTGCGACGAGGGCAACATCAACTGTTATCCGCTGAAGTGGAAAACCTCGGGGGAGTACTATGAGGACGCTGGAGTTTCGTGGCAGGTTTTCCAAGAGGCAGCCGACAACTTTGACGACAACCCCTACGCGTGGTTCAAGCAATTCCAGGATGCCAAGCAGGACTCGCCCTTGTACAACAAAGGTATGAAGGGACTGCCTCTCGACTCCTTTTATGAGAAAGCCGCCAGTGGAACTCTTCCCGAGGTGTCATGTATCGTTGGGCCCATGCAGCTTTCCGAACACCCACCTTACTCGCCTCATGATGGTGCGTGGCTGCAGCATAATATTGCCCAAGCCATCATCAACTCCCCAAAGTACAACAAAACAGCCCTGATTGTGTCGTACGATGAGACCGGCGGTTGGTTCGACCATGTTGACCCTTATCGATCGCCCGACGGAACTCCGGCGGAATGGCTCGATGACCCCTACGGTCAGGTCGGACGCACCTTTATTGGCCCGGGCTTCCGTCTGCCATTCTACATCATCTCGCCGTGGACTCGCAACGGCGGCGTCTACACCGAGCATGCCGATCACAGTTCGCAGATCCTCTTCGTCGAGAAATGGCAGGCCGCGAGAGGCAAGAATGTGACAACCGACCAGATGGTGCACTGGCGCCGAGATCACATGGGCGACCTCGTGAGCGCCTTCGACTTTGAGAACCCGGACTATTCTCTGCCAAACCTCCCATTCGCCGCCGAGCCGCATCGCGATGCACAGGGCAACCTGGATGGGTCTTCGTACTGCCAGTCCCGACACTCCCAAACTCGACCGCCCGTGCCCTACAAGGGTGACGGCGTGATTGACGACATGACGTCGGTGGTGGAGCGCGGATTCAAGCCTGTCCGTGGCAAGCTCACCGAGGGCCGGTTCCTCGTGTTTGAGTCGGAGGGCCTTGCTTTGACCAACCCGGGCAAGTGCCGTGATGACTCCAACGTGACTTTGACTCGCACTTCCAAGGGCCACAAGCGTGAGCTGCAACGCTGGATCATCCATGCTGTCCAGCTCGGAGGCAGCGATTTCACCTTGCAAAGCTTCGCCGACAACCGATTCGTTTGCAAAGGCGGAATAATGTGCAAAGAGAAGCAAAGCGCGGTGGTGTTCGAGACCAAGTACGAACCCAGCAAAGGCTACACCCTCACACTCAAGGGCTCGGGAGGCTACTTGCAGGCTGACACTGGTAAGAAGCTTTTGTTTGATGGCTCTCTTGGCCATTGGCAGATCTTTAGCGTGAGCTATTAGGCGAATTGATGTTTCCCCGGGCGAAGCCATCTTGAGCACTATTTATGCGCAATACTGCCAAAGACTGAGGCCGATGCTCGTGTCGCAGGATCCGCGCGCTTTGAAGGGGCTGAGGCTGCGCGACCTTTCGCCGCTTTTTGAGCTTGCGATTTTAATCAGTCGCAGCTCCATCGTTTGCATAAACCAAGTCAATCATGCAGGCTTAGTCACTGCCAAAGTTCGCATTCAGCTCAAAGATTTGGTCCTGAGCTCAACGAAGGTGAAGGAGGGAGTGTGAACAAATGGCAGCCTCGAACACAGCGAAGATACCACTCGCGGCGACCAAGGCTGGTGGATGTGATTAGGCGATGATGAGTCGAACATTGCTTGGAGTCTGTCAATTGCGCGGTTACTTGCATCACAGGCCGCAGATTTTTTGTGGCCAGAAGAGAATGAGTGCAGTTTGCAACTCCCAAACATGAGAGACTCGTTGCCCGTAACTCGCAGAATGTTGCATGCCAGCGACATTTCCTGGAGATGGCGGCGGTTGAACGTTCACACTGTGAAATTGAGCAGCGTCAACAAAAAGAATGACACATATCGCGATTTCTCTTTGGCTGTAGGCTGTCTCCCACTGATCTCCCATTGATGTGCGACACGTGGGACGCAGACAGAGCTGGTAAAAAGCAGTCCTGATCCATTTGGAGTGGACATTTTCGAAAGAGCGTCACTCTCGAGACACGGAGGGGTCAATGAGATCAAAGAAAATCCGTGGAGCTTGTAGCCACTGCTTACTTGTTCTCGAGCGCGCTGAGTGTCGCATGTCCATCAAGCCAGTTACCTCGCGGCAGCTACGGCACCAAACGCATAGACTCCATCCTTCAGTACAGGCACTCCGGAAACTGAAGCTCAGTGGACTAAAGTGCATTCAGTCTGACGGAAATATCCCAGATTCTCGTCTTAGCCGGCAAGCAAAGCGGCCGGTTGAGAGTCGTCGCCGTCGCATTGGGGGGCACAGCAGGCCTTGCGACGGCGAGGTCAGTTGGTCGCCGCTTGGATGATTTGCGTCTCCTGGCTAGGGCAATCTCGCTAGAGCTTGCGTTGCCACGTACAAATTACCTAGTCTCTTGCCTTGCCCAGGGTTGATGCATATTGGGCATGCGAAGGGGCGGCTGGCGAGGTCCCACCCAGCTGGCCATGATGACGTTGGCCGAGGCTTCATATTAAGCTTAAAGTGGCGCAGCCAGGCAACGGCTTGTCACTGGCCGTGCCGAAGCAACGCTGACTGCTCATCTCTTTACCGAAACTTGTCGCTTGGATAAGATGCAGTCGTGCTAGGATGTTTTGGTGAGAATATGGATGGGTCTGCTGAAGCCTGGCGGAGTAGGACTCCTTGTGTCTTTTGTAGGCGTTCTTTCTTCTCCATTCGTTCTGAATGTGTACCTGTAAATATAAGTGACCATCGTCAAGCAACTGGGCGACTTTACGAATCGCCAGGTGCACATCCCGCCAGTGGCATGCATCAGTCAGCACCGAGAGCTTCGTACGGCTCTGGATCGTTTTTAGCTCCTGAAAACGTTGTTCCAATGGGCCGCCAAGGCAGCACGGCTGCCCGGCACGAGGGGAATCCTGTTCCGGCTGGACGTAACGACAGCCGGATGGTGAGTGAAGAGGGGGGACGGAAGCTTGACTGGACACGGCCTGCGAACGAATGGATCCTGGATGTGATTGCACCTGGCATACAAAAGGCCCAGTCAAAGAGGATCCGCGGCTAATTTTGCAGTGTCACATGGTCGTCAGGAAGTCTGGAACAACAAAGACCGGGGGAACCATGAGGATCCTGTTGCTGCGAGACATACTACAGGTACCTCATGTACGCATAGTTTCCCTCGACGCCCCGGCCACCTGGTCGGCCCGCCTGTGCGCATGTCTTCCCCTAGGTCCCTACCTTATTAGGTGCTTGCGCAGCGCGTTTTTAGTAGCATCGCAGCTTCGGCAAGGGGCGCAATCCTTCCCCGCTCTCCCCGCGATTCAAAGAGAACTCACCTCACCCACTCGACCCCCTTCCAGGGCCCCAATACCATTCGACGTGCGGGATCGGAGGGTTGGGAACCAGGTTTTTCTTACTCAATGATGCCTCGGGATCCGTGCGAGTACGACATACGACGGTTGGCAGCCGTGTGCCTGAGGATCAGTGCGCCGCGCTAACCCGAAAAGGGCTCAGGCTGGGGTGAGCCCCTTTCGCCGCGCTCAACTCCCCCCCCCCCCGGCCGGCTTCTCCAACAACGACTCGCCGTCTCGAGACTGTTTCTCTCGTTTCTGGCACAGCATGAGCGTCGCTGCGCCGCCACAGTCTTGGCTACGTGTCAACTAAGCGCTCGCTCTTTCAGCGCTCCTCTCAGCCGCGTTCCCTCCCGTCCCCGCCCCGACCGCGACTCAGCTCAGTGAGCCGAGCGCAACGCATCTCCGCCTTGGTCGGGAGTAGTTGTAGGGATCGACGGGGCCGCGTCGAGTAACCCGCTCAACGCCACGATGCGATTCCACTCCCTTACCACCGTCTGGGTCCTGCCATTCTTTGTACCCCATGCGTCGGCCTCCCCCGGCAAGAAGCCGAGCGGAACGGCGGGTGTGACCCCCCACGACAGCTACTCGTCCTCTGTCGGTGTGCTGGGATGCAAGATCAACACCAATCGCGTCGCGTATTGGCCAGATCCCATCGACTGCGACAATCTCTGCGTGTCTCTCTCCTACAGCGGCCGCAAGGTCTACCTCCTCCGCGTTGACCAGTCCGGGGGTGCCCACGATGTTAGCTACGACGCCTGGAACTACTTGCTGACGGGCTACTCGGCCACAGAGAAACCGACGGCGGGCGGTTCCGTCGACATGCAGTACGAGAACGTCGATACCTCCAACTGCAAGGACCTCATCCACGCGCCGGGCGGCTCGCTACCCTTCAGCGCCGCCAACAGCATGAACTTCCTGTCCAGCTGCTTGGCTCGGCCGGACAGCTGGGTTGCCAAGCATTACTCGCTCTTCAACATCCTCGACCCTGTCTGTACATTGGGCTATAACGAGGAGTGCAAGCTGGATTGGCCCGAGCTTAACCAAGCCAACTGCACTCACGCCCTGGGCATCCCGACGCAACTCAAAGGCGCGCCCGTCTTCAACATTCGGTACCCAACGGGACAAAAGGTCCTGGCCTCGTCCATCGTGGCAGGGGACAGCACTGATGAGAGCGCCGGGAGGGGTCGCAAGCCCTTGCTACCGACGGCAATGTGGGCCTTGCCACTCTGCGGCCTTCTTTACGAACTCATTGCCGGAGTGTGAGCGTGCGCTGCACTTCGCACCATGGGAAACATCCTGGGGTGCATGACTCTTGCTGTACGCAAATTCCTGGCAAAACCCTCTTCGCGCCCACTCAAGTTGTCTAAGCGTTGTGGAGAGCCAGGAAGAAGACCCTACAACGCGGACATGAATCAATTGCCCAACGGCATTTTCTCCCCTGTCCCCTCAACCATTGACCACCTGACCCTCAAATCTTTCTCAGGAGGATGCAAATCTGGCTTGCTGCATCCAAGTGCCGCATCTGGAACTTCGCGCTGTTACTTTTTCTGACGGTTGTCGGCGTCGATTATGCCGGTCGTACGCGCATGTGATTGGCAACAAACCCCTGTCCTCGGATGGGGAGGTCCGATGCGCACCAGACCATGATGCACCTGCCATTCAGGACTCATAGAGCCGTCTTGGCACGGCTGAGTCTCAGCTCCCAACGCGCCTCTCCGCAAACGGAGGCTTGACCCCGATCTTTGGAGCTCTGCGGGTAATGGTACGGGGCTTCCGCACGGCAAATGACAGCTGGCAGGCGCACACAGGGGGTGCGCTGGTTTAAGCGATGATGAAGCTGGCATCGGGCCAAGCTATTGACTCTATGAGCTCGGTTGCTCCTTGGGTTGTGGGGACGGCGATGCGCCTGCATCTTGGCCAGCTCAGTTTTGGGAAGAGTACAAAGACACGGGTTACCACTCCAGCCGCAGAGTCCTTTGCAACTCTCTTCTCAGCCAGATCCAACACCTCGCATCAAATACTCTGTGGATACCTCGCCTTCAATGAAGATCAACGCCATCCTGTTTGCCCTCCCCTCGATGGTTGCGGCCGTTCCTGTCAGCGAGGGAAGGAGCGTAGCGCCACAGAGCCCCGAGTCGATCGTTGACCAGCTCATGTTCGATGTCTCTTTATCCCAGTTCACTGCCCACCGCAACAAGAAAGACCCCTTGACAGTGGATTGGTGGTCAGACGGCTGCACCAAGTCTCCAGACAATCCGTTCGGTTTTCCTTTCCTCCCTGCTTGCCACCGCCATGACTTTGGTTACCACAACTTCCGCAACCAAAAGCGCTTCACCAAGGCTGCCAAGGCTGAAATTGACTACATGTTCAAGACCGAGTACGTTGAGTAATCACCTCACGCAGAGTACCCCTGCGTATATGAAATACTAACATCTGACACTTGCTAGTCTCTACTATCAATGTGGACAAGCCTTCGCCAGGGGTGCTTGCGAAGCACTAGCGGAGTTGTACTACGCCGCTGTGCGCAGTTTCGGTGGCGGGGATGCCACGAAGCGGGAGACGCAGGAGGAACTCGACAAGACCTACAACGACGCTGTAATCGGCTACAACGAGGCGGTCAAACAAGCGCAGGAGGAGGGCCTGCTGCCTGTCCTGGAATGATGTTTCACGTTTTGCTGCATGAACGGTTTTGTGTCCGTTTGCATTACCTTTTCAAGTATTTCACAGATAGCTCAGTGACGACAAACACGAGTGTATGGACCTAGGAATTCAGGTGAAGAGTAGTTCTGATGGCACAGTCTGCATCAAATTGCAGTTGAGCGCAACTGAGTGCGCGATGTCGGGCGTGAGCGATCAAGACGCTGCCCGCGCGCTACCAAGACATTTGCTTGATCCCGATCCGAGACTCAATGTCGTGCACGACTTAGCAGCCCCTCCCAAAGCAAGGGATCTTGACTGTGCCCTTGCCCAACGCCTCCTTCATTTGCGTGATCTTTCTGAGCTGAGGCAGGGTGAAGGGCGTCTTGTCACTTAGGCTGTGTACCCTTCCAATGAGCTTTTCTAAATGCCGCAACGCCGATGCGGGCGCGTACCCAGGTCCCTGATGCCCTGCCAGTTGCGTCACGACCAGTGTCAGTCCGCGCTCGTGGTGCGACGTGCCAGCCACCCCGGAGCCAGAGGGCGATTCAGATGCGAAGTAAGGGGCCTTGGCTCGAGGATTGAACCCCCAAAGTGGCACGTAGAAGGGGTCGCTCGGCGTGGTATGGAAGCCCAGCTTGCCCCCCCAGGTCATGTTTTGGATGCCCAGGAGCACTCCGTTGAGCGGCAGAATAAAGTCCATGGCGCCGTGGGCGAGGATCACGTTCTTGGTTTTGTCGATGACATTGGGTAATTCATACTTGCCCGGTGGCGCTGACTCGTCGCCTCGCGATGTGTTGAACACGCCGTTGACGCACTGGGACCATTTGACGTCCAGAGGCGCATTGATGGCTCGCTTCACATCTGCCCGGTCAAAGTAGGGCTTGTCTCCGAGCGGATCATAGACTTGGGGGCAGTGGTCTGGAATGTTGTATATGTTGAAGCAGGGATTCGCAAGCAGCGACTTGGCATAGATCAGATCGAATAGCGATTCGCATTCCCTGTCAGCAACAACGGTACCATTGCTGAGAACCTTGACTCCAGGCGGGTAACGTGGAGCCGGTCCTGACGGCGGGTACGTTAGATACTTTTTGTTCCAGTCGGTAAAGCCACAGCGCTGAGAGATGTCGTGGATGTTTTGCATGGTACTGTCGTCGAGCGGCATAAGGTCGTAATGTTGCTGCACAAAAGACTCCATGATTACGTTGGACTGGATCATGTCGTCAAACATGATTCCATCGTAAACCAACAGGCCCCCGATGTTGTTGTACTTGGTGTCGTTGGAGTTTACCATGTGACTGCCGATGTACGGGCCGTAGTAGCCGCCGTATGACTCCGCGGCGATGTACACCTTCCAGCCTTGCATACTAAAGGTATCGATGAAGTTCTTCCAGAAGCCAAGGAATTGCTCTGCTACGTCGTCCTCATTCTTGGCAGTTGCATTTCCCTGGGAGAACCCAACGGTGCCGGGCTGCTCGATCCAAATGACGTTTGTGAGCTGGTGCCAGCTCCAGGGATTAGGGACTGGCTTCAAGGTGCCAGCCTGCCATTGAAATGGCCCATTCTCTTGCAGAAATCCCAAGAGAGAGGAACAGCCAGGCTGAAGGCCAGTGTCAGCATATGCTTGTGGGAAGCGTGTGTGGACGAGGTGCAACTCACGCCTCCGTTGAGCCAAATGACAATTTCCTTCTTTTGCTTGTGTTCTTCATTGGCAGTGGGAAAGAACCAAAAGTACAAGTGATCCCTCTCATTCGGCTTGTCGCTGATGGGCAGCTGCCCCGCATATGATTCGCCGACATCAAAGCTGACCTCGGGCAATCCGGAGCCATTCACGGCAAACCCTTGAAAGATCCGCTCAGTGATGAGTCGCAGACCTTGGGCTCACGAGACTCACTTTTGGTTTTCTCATTCAAGTAGCGGTGTTGAGTGTTCGATCGTTCGTGGATTGTCGATTCTTCAAATGCCTCGGAGTGAGGGCTGTGGTTTTCATAGCCATGCAGCTTCTGGAGAAGTGGATCTAGCCCGGTGCGGCGTGCCGTAACAGTGAGTCCGACTCCCCAGAGCCCAATAAGGGAAAGAAACAAGTGATTTCTCATCTCGTCGACAATTCAAAGCGCGAAGCCCAGACTGCGAGAATGGCATGGCGAAACAAAATCTGCCTGCTCGGGAGCCTGTCGGCATTTATACCACCGTCATCGATTCCACGGCTATGACTTTGACGACAAATACGACGCTGCGTGCTGGGGCGGGCAATGAGACCTCTGCACGGTCTTGTCCCAGTGAAGGCCTGATCGTCCGCTTTCAAGCACGTTGGGTGCAATTGGCGCACGCGTAGGCCCAACAACGGTCGATTCATCGCATCTTCTCCACGTATCGGCAACGGAAGCCGACTCCCTGATCCTACCATGATCGGTTGAGCTGTGCCGGTTCTCCAGTCGCCGTGCTGGCCGGGCGCGACTTAAGGTTCGACGTGGTTCGGCAGTTTGAGCAGTTGCCTAATGAAGCAGGTGAGCAGCGAAAAAAGTCCCCGGTCCCCGTCGCGGGTACGCTTACTGCTGGCATGACGCAATTCGATTCACTGATCGCGCCGAACCTGCGACGTGGTGGGAACCAGAATTTGCTTGCAGATGGGAGATCTCCGAATTGTGCAAAGTAACATTTTTGACAATGGATGAATCAATGAACTTTCTCGAGTTTCAATAGCCCAAGTCTTCACATTTCAAGTTACTGTGACGACCGGGGTCGTTATGCCTCGCCACGCTGTCGTGGCCTTCGCTTTCTTGGGACGCATCACATCCCTCTGATCAGTAAGCTTATCAAACGTATCAATAGGAAAGCCATCATGAAGATGGTGAAAAAGCGACGAGGTCCATGGTGAAAGCATCCCCGAGAAAGCCCAAAATCTCAGAAGCCAATGCATGCACGGGACGATTTTCCAGGCCCCTCGTTATGCATCTCCGCTGATGTCGGCGTGACTAACTTATCTTTGGCCTACCTACAGGCAAGATTCCATTTCTTGGTCTATCGCCGGGTAATTTTGCCGATATTGCTTAGCGCGCCTGGGGTCGTTCCTGGAGGTAAAGCTTGGGATGCCATACTCTTCCCTCAATTCGCTTATAGCACCTATGCCGGGCTCAGAGTCGTCTCTACCGGCCGCCGGCAGCTTCTCTATTCCGCCTTAGACTATCAAAATACCAGTGACAATACCACCCTCATTTCGCATCTTCTCAATAGCCTCTCTCTCACCGGTGCCGGCGGTGATGATCTCGTCAATGATAAGAACCTTCTTGCCCTTTAACGGAGTACCAACGATATAGCTGATCTCGCCTTAATCCTTGGCCTCCTTGAACTAATGGGAGAGCTTATCTGGGTATTCGGGACTCTTTTCTAGCGGAATCTTATACTGCTCGCCAAATACGGAGGGAGATCCCTATACGAGGCTCCGAAGATGAACATCAAAGTGTAGGCCCTTGTTCTCTTGTGCGTCGAAATGGTCTGGGCAAAGGTCAAAGGTAGTGAGATAACTCCGGCGAGGTGTACCGAGTGAACCTCGCCGGTATTAAGGAAATACATATAGATGGACTGCCCTTGGATTTTAGAGGAGCTATACAAGAAGCATACTGTACGGCGATGGCCATACCCACAACTCGTATTTCAAGTCTAGACCTTCTCCGCGTATTCATGACTGAGCTTGAACTGAGCAGGACCCCAGGGGTCAAGCTGCCTGCCGAGGGGAGTCATGTCAAGCAGTGCCATCGTCGGTATGATCTTGTCTCCACCGCGAGCAAACGTTGAGTAGGTGTGGAAGATGTCGCCACCGATTTTATAGAAGACGTCGTAGCCCGGCACGTCGCCAGTATACCAACGTCTACCCCAAGCCTCGGTCTCCTCTTTTGTTCGAAGGTTCAGTTCCCTTGGGCCCATGGACTCGTCATTGCTGGCGTGGAATTCGTAGTTGAAATCTGAGCCCTGGCTCGAGTACCATGGCCAGGTCCAGCCATTGAGGGCCTTGTACGCCTCGAGTTCCCCTGGAGGGGCGCGCGAAATACATACAAGGTTGGTGTTCTTGAAGCGCAAGTGACGGCCGTCTGGCAGGGCTTCACCGATGTGCGAGCACCCGCGGCAGCCGCCCTCGTCCTCTGGGGCGAACATGAAGTGGTAGACAATGAGTTGGTCTTTTCCGCCAAAAAGGTCCTCCAGCGTCATTTTGCTGTTGGTTTGCGACTTGCATACGTAGGGTTTGTCCACTTTGACCATGGACAAAGCTCGACGCTGGGCGGAGATGGCGTCGTTGGCGCGCGTGAGCTCCTTTTCCTTTTACAACAGCGCCTTGCGAGCGACAAGCCACTCGTCACGGCTGACGATCTGTTTCCCATTATTATTTGACCATATTGAGAGGTCAGGTAGTATGAATGGCTTGGTACCTTCAAGCTCGGCGCAATGTACGTGCAGACATTCTAGAGCAGCGGAGTGCTTGGCTGAAGTTGTGGATGAAGTCGCGCTTAATCTGCGAACTGGCAAGCTCGTCCACTCTTCCATACTCAAAGCCTTGAGTATGGTCGTCGTCAAGCGCAAAGTACCGACGTGACAGTGACGGAGGCGATGTGCAAGACCCGGTGGAGCCATTTCGACCAATGTGGTACTGCAGCGATAGCCGCTGCTCAAATGTGCCAGGCAGTCATAGCGATCTTCGATGGGAATGGGCGCACGTTTGTGGTTTCTGCCTGGCATGAAACCGCTAGCTACGGCGAGTATTTGGAGAAGACGCCACGGTTGCTACGTGGCACCCAATGTCGTTGATCCATTTCGTAAAGTTCGGCGAATATCAACCCGGACTCTACCGTGACGAAGTCCAGGCTCCAGGTTCGCCTGTTTGATTGCGTGTCATTCATCAGCCACGGCACTTCAATCGGATGGGTTCATGCCGATGCCAGTAGAAGATGTCCTGCCGACTGCTGACTGGGAGCCTTGAGAATTTTCTAGGAGTAAGTTCTGATTGGTTACAATCTAATAAAGTTCACATTTCGACAACTGTCTCCGCATCCGAACGTGCAGGGATGCAAGTTTTTCTGTACGTCGATTTCACGATGTTGGTGAATGCAGCCACAACAACCAACTCGCGGCGCCCCAGACATGTCCTCGAAGGCGCGCAACACAACAGACCAGTCAGTGGGGATTCTGACACATCAAGCCAGACTTTGCTCCGTAGCCAATCCGTCGCAGTCATTCAAGTAAGGCATGTGGGACAACATCCTTTTGGCTCCTCAGGCATTGGTTGCAGACAAGACAGCGGACTTACTTCATCCACGCAATTTTTAGCTCTGCCTCGTGTACCTTGGTAATGGCGTCTCCCTACACCTGTGGGCGCCTCGCTTTACGATACCTGAACCCGCCGGCCAGCTGCAATTTATCTCGCGTGCACACTGCAACGGCCATGTCGTCCCCAAGCCGTCGGCACTCATCGAGCACGTCGCCAAAAGGGTCGAGCACCATGGAGCAGCCGTTCTTGAGCTGGTCGTCATCCATCCCAATGGGATTGCTGAAGACGACATACATGGCATTATCGTATGCCCGAGCCGGGAGCCACTTCATCAGCCAGGCACGACCCTTGAGTCCGTCGAACTCGGCGCGGATAGTGATCGGATCCGTGGCCCGGGCCTGCCACAGACTGGGGTCCACAAATCCGGCGCCAGGCCGGGTGGACGGCGTACACATGGTGACGTGCGGCGCGAAAAGAATCTCTGCGCCAAGAAGGGCTGTCGCTCGGGCATTTTCGACGATGTTCTTGTCGTAGCAGATGAGGATGCCGGCCTTCCAACCGAGGAGATCAAAGACGACCAGTTCGTCACCGGCAGATAGATGCTTGCTTATGAAGGGGTGCAGCTTGCGGAAGCGGGCGAGCATGCCGTCTCCCGACACACACACATAGGTGTTGTAGATCTTGTCCGCCGCCTCATCGTATTCAAACAGCCCAGCGAGCACGACTATGTCATGATCCCGAGCAATGGCAGTCAGCTCTTGGATGCTTGGGCCTGAAGGCACCTTTTCCGAGGCGGCAATGAGCTCTTGGCGGGACAATCTTGACGCAAACGTGTAGCCGCTAATGGAGCACTCATGGAATGAAACGACGTGACAGCCCTGGGCGGCGGCTTGGGCGGCGAGGCGACGGATGACTGTCAAATTTGCCGCCTTGTCGCCTGAAGCGTTTTCGAACTGCACCGAGACAATTCGCAAATTGGACATTTTCAAGTGTGAATGCCTTGTCGTACTGCTCAATCTATGTGGAAATTCCGAGGTGTGCCATTACAGATATAATTCTGATCCAGGCTATAGACTGTATCACTGAGGAGCTGGACCCGGCTTATATACAGGCTCATGGGTGGACACCATCGTCATGAAGAAGAACGTTCTCAGGTATGGCCATGACACGGCGCCACGCAAAACGACGTTACATATCTCGGATCGCGGAACTCCTGGCTGTTCCGCAACGCGACAGAGGCGGTGGATTGTCTGGCCCGGTCGATGTCATCCGTAATGCCATGGAAGGCGGTTCAATGAGCTCTCGTCGGCCACTTAGGGCTCGGAGCTGCCTAATCGGGAATACTACCCTCGAGCTGGCAAGTCGCCGGACTTCCTCTGACTGTTCGGTCCGCGGGTTCGGTAGCAAAGGGCGTGAAGATTTGCGCATTGAAGCCCTGCTTCCGTTATTAGCATGAGATGCGCAAGTTGCGTGGAATGATGGTCGACAAAGCTATGTTGAGCCGTCGACAGCACTGCATGTTGCGAAGGCAAAAAAGCTCCACTACCTGTACGGTCGCCACCAGTCGCAGTATCAGATCTGACGCTAGACAACAATTTAGCACATTTTCGTGGGCGAAAGCTGTCGCATGGCATTCATAAGCCACGGTGGGCCCTATGTGCGAAAATGGTGGCACTGGTGTCGCCAACACTTGACGCTGGGTATACTTGGCCACGCTTGACAATGATCGCCACCAGCATTCGGGGATTCTTCACGCAGTCATGTGATTCATACATCTCACCACAAAGGCATTGGTTCAAGGAACTTAGAGCATCAGTGTTCGGATTTCGTTTCCTGTCTGTTACGACCTGGTAGTCATCGAGTATCTCAAATGCCGTTCAGCTGGCCGTCGGCTGCACGTGTACGTTCCTGGCTCCGACGTGTGGTTACTATCCTTAGCCAAAAAGCACCGAATCGAGCAACTTTTCTAGTCGCGCCATCGGAAACTATAAGAGCTAGTATTTTGGCTAAAGTAGTATTTTTTAAGCTTACTTGCAGCCTTCAAGCCACGGCCGATGGGCGGCGTCGCAACCTTTGCCGCCATAGGCCCCTAATACGCAATGAAATTCATGTCACAAATGACACCAAATATCAATAAGGACCGCATCATTTCCCTGACCGCATCAATAGCCGCAACTTTGCGAGAGAGGTACAGTAGCTATCACAGCGCCATGGTTGCACGAATCATAGATTCTAAGGGTCCATGGGCTTCGCGACGGACTTTTGTCTTCCAGATGCGCTTCCAAGCCGACCCGAATCAACGGACAAGGTACCTAGCTCCGCAGTGGTCATACCTTGCCCAAGTTTCGCAAGTGCTCTCAACACTTCGTATTTGTGTCTTCACCATAGCTGCTTTTGCACAGGACGGCGTGCGCTTATGAATGATGATCGATGGCTATGCGCGGGAGAGTTTGGGGGACTTACTCAGACCGTCTGAGGTGCAGAGCCACGTCGTGAATGGTTCCCTCTCGATTCTAAATAACCTTTTCAGTCACTGCCTCTCAAGTTGATCGTCGTCGTGGAAGGGCAATCTATTTGGGGGACGATGCCTTTGTCGGTTCGGTTTCATGATCTCATTCCATAGGCCAAGGCGTTCACGTTGAGGAGACGGAGGCGTGCCGAGAGAGGCGTATGCAGAACCGATGTCACGTTCTGGGCCAGTGATAGTCGGCCAAGCCTCCCGTGTTCCCCGAAAGAATAGTACATCGGAATCTCGGGTGCAATATTTCGACAAATGGAGAAGGTCGCACAGGGTAGCGGGGGTCGTATCTGTTAAAGAGACTCCAACGTAACCCTTAGCTGCGGCACCCATGAGCCGTCAGTACTGGCGTCATCGGGAGCATTTCCGTCTCCAGGCTCATGCAGATTGCAACAATTCCTTCATGGGACTGGGCCGCTACGTTCTTGGTAAATGAAGTGCGTGGTCGTGATCAAGGGCAAATAGACTGCTCTGCCGCGGGGAATTGAGAATCACTTCTACTTTGCACTGTTTCTCCTGCCCTCGTGCACCCAGCGTCACCTTGCGATTTCACCGACCCTCACCGTGAAGAGCAAGCAGATCCTACGCGATGCTTCTTTCTCTCAGCAAAGTGGTGCTAGTGCATTCACTGCTATCGGGACTGACACTGGCTATTGAGCCGCCACGGCTACCTCGCCAGCCCACCGGCAACGGCGATCGCTTGCTCTCCTACAACGAGGCTGTCAATTCGCGCAACATTCGAACGTCCTCACTCTCGGTACGCTGGCTTGCTTCTGGTGAAGATGGCCAGTACATTACGTCTAACGAGAACAACGACCTCATCCTGAAAAATATTGTCACAAACGACACCAAGGTCTTCGTGCCCGCCAAGCATCTTCCTGAAAACATGCTAGAGTACTGGATTAGCCATGACCAACGGACTCTGTTGATTGCCACCAACGCAACAAAGCAGTATCGCCACTCTTACTTCTCCGACTACTTCGTCCACGATATTCGCAGCGGCAAACAAGTTCCTCTGGTGGACGACCAGACCGGCGACATCCAGTACGCCGAGCTTGCGCCCTCTGGAAAGTCCATTGCCTTTGTGCGAGGCAGCAATCTGTACCTACGCGATGACGATGCAAAGATCCGTCAAATCACGACCAACGGCGGGTCCGACATGTTCAATGGAGTACCCGACTGGATCTACGAGGAAGAGATTCTGAGCGGTCGCTCAGCATTATGGTTTTCGCCCGACGCCAAGTACATTGCCTTTTTGAGCTTCAACGAGACGGGCGTCAGCAGCTATACGATCCCTTACTACATGGCTGGTCAGAGAGTGGCGCCGCCATACCCTCAAGAGGTCAAACTGCGGTACCCCAAGGTTGGCTCGAAGAATCCCATTGTGCATTTCAACATCCTGGACGTCCAGGCCAACAGTGCTCATCCTGTGCCTATCGAAGCCTTTCCTAGGGACGAGGCCATCGTTGGAGAGGTTGCGTGGGTTACCAGCGGCCACTCGTCAGTCATTTACCGCGTGTTCAATCGCGTTCAGGACAGGGACAAGCACGTTGCGGTCGATCCAGAGACCAAGACGGCCAAGGTGGTCCGCGAGCGCGACGGGACGGACGGGTGGCTGGAAAATTCGATGGCAATCAGTTATGTCGGCAATCTCAGGGGCAGCTGCAACAAATCCCACTACGTGGACCTATCGGACGTATCAGGCTGGCAGCACATTTACCTGTACCCGGTCGACGGCAGCAAGCCCACGCAGCTGACCTCTGGCGATTGGGAGGTCGCTTCCATCCTCTACGTCGATCCCAATCTCAGCCTCGTCTACTACAGCGCGAGCACACGTCACAGTACTGAGCGTCACATCTACAGCGTCTCGTACGCAACGAGAGAGATTGTTCCGCTTGTCGACGATGCGGTTGCGGCAGTCTTCTCGGCCTCATTTTCCTCCAAGGGCGGCTACTACATCCTGTCATACAAAGGTCCCGACATACCTTACCAAGAGCTCTATGCGTCGAACAGCACTAAACCGCTGCGAACAATAACGAGCAACGAGAACGCCTACAAGGCTATTGCCGAGTACAGCCTACCCAACATCACTTACTTTGAGCTCAAGCACCCTGATGGCTTCTCCTTGAATGTACGGCAGATTCTTCCACCGAACTTCAACTCCACGAAGTCGTATCCCGTACTATTCAACCCGTATGGGGGCCCCAACTCGCAGTCCGTGGACAAGTCGTTTCAGCCGTACGGTTGGAACGCCTACATTTCATCAGATCCAGAGCTAGAGTTCATCACGTACGTTGTTGACAACCGAGGCACCGGCTTCAAGGGCCGTAAGTTCCGATCTACCATCACCGGACATCTCGGGCGCCTCGAATCCGAAGATCAAATATGGGCCGCGCGGCAGCTTATTGCGCGGAACAAGTTCATCGACGCGAATCACGTTGGCATGTGGGGATGGTCTTTTGGTGGCTACTTGACGGCCAAGACCATAGAGGCGGACTCGGGCGTCTTCACGTTTGGCCTCAGCACTGCGCCAGTGTCGGATTGGCGCTTCTACGATTCCATGTACTCCGAGCGCTACATGAAGGCCCTCGGAGACAATGAGGCCGGATACAACGAGACGGCTGTCCGCAGATCGCCCGGCTTCAAGAAGCTAGCGGGGGTGTTCTCGCTCATGCATGGCACTGGTGACGACAATGTCCACTACCAAAACACGGCGGCGCTGGTGGACCTTTTGGTGGGCGACGGCATCACGTCCGACAGTCTCAAGATGATGGCTTTTACGGACAGCGACCACGGCATCAGCTTTCATGGCGCAAACATCTACATCTACAAGTTCCTCACGGCACGCTTGTGGGATGAATTGCAGCGGAAGCAGGCGAAGCTGACGCACCAGTGGAGCAGGAAGAGCGTCAAGAGTTCAAGGGAACGGCGGAACAGAAATCAATAGACACGCATCAGTCCGTGCTCATCGGGTGGTTGCAAACATAAAATTGAAGCCCGATACCCCTGCCACTTGATGATTCGAGATCAACCAACAAGGATACATGTAGGGTCTAGTGATTTGACAGCACGGCCAAAGTCAGTCACCTAACAGCTGCACGGTCCCTCATCGAGCTCAGACGACTCCGTCGTGACTTCAAAGTGAACCCGTCCCGGACATTGGGCGTTTTTCTTTATTGCCCATGGTGATGTTCAGGTGATATGTCGCAGTGAACCTACTCCGCGTGTTCTATTGGCTGGTCCGGAAGGGCTCAAGAGCTCATACTCGGTCCGGGCGCTTTTGGGGTATCCACACGGTCTAAACATTGTCCTCCAACAGGCGTTTAAACAGCGAGATGTATGAAAGCAACGTGTTTCATCCATTACCTGTGCGAGCCCAAGACCAAGCAACTTGACCTGGGCACCGTGTTTGATCCACGGCACTCCGTGAGACTGCGTCGACCGCCGAAAGTCCATATCAGTCAGCCAACACCTCGTAGCCTCACCTCGACCGTGAGAGTTCCAACAAGCAGCAAAAACATATGAATACATCCCTCGGCAAGACCAACAACAGGGCGTGCATGGACGCCATGCGAGTGTTGGCTGCTGTAGGGGTCAACGCAGAGGTGACCGGGCGGCCTCTGCGGGTTCGTTTTTGCCCCTAGCGGCCGCACTGGTCCCGTCATGCGATCACATATTCGCACGATGCAGTGCCGACAAAACTCGTCTGCTACATACTCAAGGCACAGTGTCATGGTTTGAACGGTTGATTTGGACATGACCTTAGAGGCACGGGTGGCATGGCTTCGGTATAAAGTTGAAAATGCCCAGCAGAGTGGGTTAGTAGTTCTGCGACTTGGCAACACTATAAGCGAAAAGCTCTCAAGCTATGCTTCAGAGTAGACCAACTTTGGAGCGATGCACTTGCGCACTTTCACCGTCTCGGTCCTGACCGGCCTGGTCTTGGCAGCAGCTCCGGCTGCGGCTGTGGCCGCCATGCCTCGTGCCGACGGCTCTTTGTCTCTCGCCAAATCAGCGCCTCTCTTCACTTTCAAGTATTCCACCCCGAAGCCCGACCCCAAGAATTGGATCGGCATAAACGACGCTGATACAGGCGACGGCCCCGACAAGGAGAGACTCGTGTCGGACTCATTGGCATGGGCATACGCCCCCAAGGACAGCGGCACCATCGAGATCCCTACGCTCAAGCTGAAGGCTGGCAGCTACAAGGCCTTCTTCCTCGCAGCCGACGGGCACAAGTGGCTCGCAGAGCCTCTCGCCGTTGACGTCCCGAAGAAGCCACTTTCGTACCTGTCTCTCAACAAAGCCGAAGACCTCTTCACCATCGACTATCAAACTGATAAACCTGATGGGGAGAACTGGATTGGTATATACCCCGCTGCAGGAGGAGGTCCTATCAACGAGGAGTATGTGACGAATGCCTTGGCGTGGGATTACGCCGGCCTCAATATCTCAACGATTCCCATATCGCCGAGCAGGATTAGGCCCGCCTTTGGTAAGTTCCGGGCCTTCCTCCTCGCAAAGGGCGGTTACAAGTGGCTTGCGCCGCCCATTGAGCTCGAGAACCCCGGCAAAATGCGGCCAACGAAGTTCCCCGTCACCTCGTTCACGACGCACAACGGCCGCAAGGGCGACAAGTTCGAGGCCAAGCTCTGGGGCCTAGTGCTCATCAACCCGGACGCGAGCACCAACTTCACCAAGACTGCCGGCGCGGGCTGGGTCAAGGTGTCTGATGGCGGGATCCTGTCCGGCGTTCCCACCGAAGCTGGCGAGACACACGCGAGTGTCCGAGCGACCTGCTCAAACGGCGTCAAGCTTGAGCTGCAAGTGGTGATCCCGGTGCGCGACGCTGGCTCCCCGCTCGTGGACAAGCTCAGCGTCATGACCTTGAATCTCTGGCTTAAGTTGGGCATGTTCAACCCCGTCCACGACAGCTACGAGAAGCAGATCCGGTTCCTCTCCAAGAGCGGCGTCGACATTGTCAGCTTACAAGAGGCGTCGCTCGGCCAGGGCGCGAGCTTGGCATATGCGCTGGGGTGGCACTTCTGGCAAGGGGATGAGCTCGCCATCATCAGCCGCTACCCCATTGCCGAAGTCTACCAGCAGACACAGTACAGCGCCGCGGTGCGCGTCCAGCTGGACGGCGCGGCCAGTGAGGTCGTCGTGTGGAACGCACACCTGGGCGCCGACCTGTATGGTCCCTACGGCTTTTGCTTCCTCAACATGACTCGGGACGAGGTCTTGAAGCAGGAAGAGCGGTCCGGCCGCACGCCGCAGGTGGCCGAGATCCTGAGCCGCATGAGGGTCCCCATCGCCAACGTCACCAAGGTGCCCGTCATCCTCGCAGGCAACTTCAACTCGCCCTCGCACCTGGACTGGACCGACGAGATGCGCAAGTGGCACTGCGGCGTCGGCTCGGTGCGCTGGCCAACGTCCCAGGAGATCGTCAAGGCAGGCTTGATCGACTCGTTCCGCCAAGCCCACCCCGATCCCGCGAGTGCGCACGGCATCACCTGGTCGACCGTTGACAAGTGGAATGATGAGTTCAAGGGCCAAGAGCCGATGGACCGCATTGACTTTGTATACCACAAGGGCTTGGACGTGCTCAGCTCCGATGCCATGGTGGCAGGTACGCCTTCGCCAGACTACGACAACGAGTGGACCTCGAGGCACACCGCTGTCAGAACCGTCTTCAGCATCCGTTCCCCAAAGAGACAAGGGTAAGGTACGATTCCGGTTGTAGATCAGGGGGCTCTGCAGGGCCAAAGCTTGGCATCTCGTCCTAGTAAGGTATCGGATTTGAGGTCAGGATGGATCAGCATGGGGTCTAGAGGCACTAGGGTAGTCCTTCACCGAGGCGATGATGGCATGAGCAATTCACCGTTGCAGAGACGCCGGACACAAGGCCGCTCATCCCCTGCGGATCGAGGCAATGCAACTGCAAAGAACATTGGTGTACATCTCCGTCGTGTGCTCGTATCCGTTGCCAGCTGTCCGAGTAGGCCGTTTGCTCTCGGGCACTATGGACCCGACCGTGTCGATCGGAATCTTGCGGAAGCTTGCCGACTATAGAGTGCTTTCTGCGCAGTTGTTTGAGGCGAGTAGAGTAAAAGAGTAGGTTGGGTCGGTCCCTCACCGTGAAACTGGCGCGCTCAAATGGCGTCAAGAATCTCCACCTGTATGAGGTACCTAACAGCATTGAAACGCTCCTCCAGCTACTTGTTAAACTTGCGCGAAGCTCGGGTATCATGAGAGGCGGCATCTAGAAAGCAGCATGTACTGGGAGAACCACAACTGACGGTTGCACGATGGCATTGAGTGATTACGTCCGGTCCCGAAGCAGTGCCTCGATTGAGTGGGCCTGAAGCTTCCATTGGTGGCGCACTTGGAGCTGCCTGACGTAACCCGGAATTTTCACCACATCAACTACCTACCGCCGCAACCATAGCAGCCCAGTGCTTGCAACCGTACCTAAGAGCTCTTCCACGCGCCAATAGTCTACGCTGCAGTACCCCAGCATTGCGGTCGCGCCATGGACGGCCTCGACGATTTTGAAAAGACCCTCGCCGCCGACAAGGCAGAGCGCGAAAGATCAGAGCGGCATCGCGCGGAACGTCGCCAGCACAAACACCGTCACCACCATCGGCACGACGAGGAGCGGGACGGACATGGCGACGAGGACAAGGGCAGGGACAGACACGGCCATCGAAGGCATCGGCCGGACGATGATGATGGCCACAGGCACAAGAGGAGCCGCCAGTCGCGCGATGACGACCGCCGGCAATCGCGAGATGGCCATCGCAAGAGGTCCGACCCCAAGGAAGATCTGCCGCAACCCGACGACGAGAAGCCATCGAGCGACAACGCCGTCGAGTCGTCCAAGTCGCTTGAGAGAGACGCGTGGATGACGGCGCCGTCCGCGCTCGAGGTCGAACACGTCCATCGACCCAACCGTAACAAACCCAAGTCTCGCCCTGCAAAGGAAGCACCGAAGCGCGTCATCCACCGACGGGAGCTCAACAACGACCACCTGCAAGCAATCAACGACGGCGCCGCTCCTGAACAGCCGCCGCAGGCTCCGTCTGAGCGGACCGTGGAATACGCGTTTGGCGACGCAGGCTCATCTTGGCGCATGACGAAACTCAGGGCAGTGTATACCGCGGCGGAAGAGAGCGGACGGCCAGTGGATGACGTGGCTGAGGAGCGATTCGGTACACTCGAGGAGTTTGACGATGCTCGCGAGGAGAAGAGCGAGCTGGAGAGGAGAAAGATGTACGGAGATGGATACCGCGAGAGGCAAGAGCCGACGGGCGAGCTATTCCGGGAGCGACTGCGCAAACGACCGGCCAAACAGCCACCACCAGAGCCCGAACAAGGCACAGTCATACCAGAGGAAGCGCCCCCTATGGACCAGACCGCACTGAACAGACTCCGCGCTCAGATGATGAAGGCCAAGCTCCGGCGCGCGCCCAACGCTGCTCAGCTAGCGGAAGAGTACGATCGGGCGGCGGCGACAGCTGCCGCAGCGGGCACGAGTGCCCCACGCTCGGCAGCACCCGAGGCCGTGGTCCTCGGCGTCATGGACAATCGCCAGCTTGCCGGCGTCCGTGGCGAGGTCAAGGCCATCGACACCAAGCGTGGGCGCGAGAGAGGCACCGTCGAGGAGAACACCGACATGTCCATCGACGACATGGTCAGGGAGGAGCGGCGGACAAAGGGCCAGGCCGGCGGAGAGGGACTACGACTGGCCGAGCGCATCGCCAAGGACACAAAGTACGACGACGACCTGGACTACATGGACGAAAACGCCGAGAAGCTGGCCAAGCGCGTGCACAAGAGCGAGATCAACCTCAAGAACATGGCCGTCAGCGACTTCCAGAAGCTGAACCGCATCCTCGAAAACTGCGCCCTCTGCCACCACGAGGACAAGGGGCGCCCGCCCCTGGCGCCCATCGTATCCCTCGGCACGCGAGTCTACCTCACGCTCGCCACGGAGCCCGAGGTCAGCGAGGGCGGCGCCGTCATCGTGCCCATGACGCACCGGCGCAACCTGGTCGAGTGCGACGACGACGAGTGGGAGGAGATGCGCAACTTCATGAAGAGCCTGACGCGCATGTACCACGAGCAGGGCCGCGACGTCGTCTTTTACGAAAACGCCGCCGCGCCGCAGCGGCACCTGCACGCGGCCATGACGGCGGTGCCCATCCCCTACGACGAGGGCGCCACCGCGCCCGCCTACTTCAAGGAGGCGTTGCTGTCGGCCGACGAGGAGTGGTCGCAGCACAGGAAGATCATCGACACGGCGGCCCGCGCGCGCGACGGGCTGGGCCGCATGGCCTTTCGGCGCTCCATTGCCAAGGAGATGCCCTACTTCCACGTGTGGTTCGGCCTCGACGGCGGCCTGGGACACGTCGTCGAGGACGCGGACCGCTGGCCCAAGGGGGACCTGTTTGCGCGCGAGGTCATCGGGGGCATCGTCGGCGCGGAGCCGCAGCTCGTCAAGAAGCAGGGGCGGTGGACGAGGGGGGACCCGAGGGTGGACGCGTGGAGGAAGGGCTGGCGCAAGTTTGACTGGACGAGGATGCTGGCCGAGGGGTGAGGTGTACATGTCTTGATGGCGTTTGCGCTCTCGGGCCTTGTACGAGTACAAGATGCCAGGGAGAATTCGCTATTCCATATGCCTTTGTGCATGGCTCACTCTAAGTTATATCTTGGCTATGCTATTCCCTCAACCGTCTTGTGCTGCCAAAAAGACCTTTGCACCGCCTCCACCTCGCAACGGCAGTGTCATGGTGTACATTGGTCCCCTACGAAGTAGCAGTCGCTGACAGTAACATCTACCTCGCAATGTCTGTGACCCTCTGCTTGCGCGCGAGACTGCAGCTACTTATTGCTGGCTTCAACAAGATGAGAGGGTTCTGCAAAAGTAGTCGACCACAAGTATGCCTCCTTCCTACTACCGGCTTTCTTCTGCTCCTGACCAGAGTCAATCAGTCCGCCCCATGAGCATCACCCACACTGATCGGTCCTTCATAGCGACTGCTGAGAAGTTATAAAGAACGGCCCGGGCGCATTCAGGTTTGCTAATCAAGACATTACTCTGGGTATCCAGGAGCGACAAAGGAGCCTAGTACTCATACACCGTCGCTTCTGCTCCTCCTCCTCCTGCTTTCTATCATCAGCCGGCCCTCATGAGGAGCTCATCCTCTCCGCAGTGAGCACGACGCTCTAGGTTGAACGAGGCAGTGACACTCCGACATGGCTCCAACAAAAACGTCAGCTTCCCCTCGGGCCCAGCGTCATCCAACTCGTCTCGTACAAAGTGCCTGCCAACCCCGTATGGTGGATGGTAGGTCTGGGTATCTTGTCGTTGCGGCAGTGGTCTATCACGAAGCTCTCCCCTTTCCAAGGTATTGCCGAGTAGCATCCTCGGCTCAACGGCCATTCAGCGTGCCCCTCCTCCCCCTCTCGCGGTCCTTGCGTCCGTCGGCACCCGTCGCCCTCATCCAGTCCTCCCACTCCTTGCTCATCTCCATGAGCACCGACCCCATGACGGCTGCGCTCGCCATCAGCCCGTGGCCCTCGCCCTCGAGTACGCGCACCTCGCACCGCCGCATCGTCTTACCCAGCCATTTGACGTTGTCGACGGGCACACGCGTGTCCCGGCTGCCGTGGTGGATGACGACGGGCCGCGTAATGTCCACGTAGCGAAAGCCTATGGTGTGCCGCCGCTCGAGGCACACGAGCAGGTCGACGGCCGGGTTGGCGCCCGTAGTCGCCAGCTCCCAGATGGCATGCGTCAGGCGTGTGTCGTAAGTCCTTTGGCGCTCCTTGTCGGCCATGGCATCCGTGGCCGCGGTGAGGACAATTGAGCTGCCGTTTATGGCGCCATGAGGCGGGTGCATGCGGTCCATGTTCTCCGTCGCACTAGGACATTCGAGGCCGCCATCAACGTTCTGATGTGATGGCGAGTTCGCATCCTTGCCGTAGATACCGAATCCAAAGTTCTCCTTGTCCAGCATAGGCGTGGCGTTGCGGCTCGGAGTGCTGTGTGGCTCCTTGCCAGTGGCCTTCTTTTTGCTTCGCCGCGGGTTCTTGGGGAGGGAGCTCGTAATGGAGCTGCTCGTCGCGGTCATGAAACTCGAGTTGGCCGCCTTGAGTATCGTCGTGGGCAACGCTCGGAGGATCTTCTGAGAAGTTGGAATAGCATTGGTTGGCGGCATGCTCTGCGATGTGCCAAAGACGTTCATCTGAGACGGCGGGATCCAAGGAGCCAAGAGGTGGATTCTGCCGCGGATATGCTGCGGCATGCGCAACGCCGTCGCGAGGGCGTAGATGGCGCCGGCCGAATGAGCCATGAGGGAGAATTTGGTAATCTTGAGCGCCTGGCAGATGGCGTAAACATCGTCTGTGTCCCATATTAGCAACGACGAACCTTGTAAACAATCTGAACATGGCACTTACCGGGCCAGTTGAGGGGCGTGGCGGTTCCATCCGAGTACGGCTCGCTGTCACCCACGCCAGGACGGTCCGGGGTGATGAGTCGCAGCTTCAGCGTAAGGGCCAGCTCGTCGTAAAAGGCAGTAATGTACCTCGTCAAGCCCATGCCGACGCAGCAGAATACGGCTGAGCCGTTGGCATCGCCCACCTCTGAGAAAGAAATCGTACGGCCTGTCTGAGGGTGCCGAATCTTCTGAGACAAACGCGGCGAACAGAGGTACGACTCGACGGCCGAGTCAACGGAGTCGGCCGAGTTGGGTCGCTCGTAGCCCGTCGGCCTCGTCGTCTGCGTCGGATCAGGAGATGTGACGCTGGCCCGCGAATCGCTACGGGTACTCGTCGGCCCAATGGAGAGTCGCTTGAGGCGTGAGTTGCTACGCTTGAGCTTCAGAGCCCCCTTCGGTCCTGGGCTCAGCCGCCCGGAGAGGCGGCTGCTACTGCGCTCGGCGCTATGCTCGCGCCGGCGCCCACCGGACACCGCCGGAAAGGGGGCACTGTCGCCCTCGTGCTCGGGGTTACGGCCGACCGCGCTGTGTCCCTCATCGTGCGCCAGGCGGCCCGCGGGCTCATCGGGTCCAAGAAGGAACGACTCGGACGCTGCGATGCCATGGCCAGCACCTGGGTTCGATGGGCCGTGTTCAACGTCTGGGGCGTCGCGGCTGCGGTGGAGCTCATCTGCCTCGGGGATGGCGTCGTCGACTGCGCTTTCGCTCTCTCGCTTGAAACGGCGCGCGCTGGTCCGCTTCCGTTGCGAACCGTGAGGGCCCATCTTCCGCAGACTCGACTCCCGCATTGGGATGGGGTTGGGGCTGTCCGTGGCCTTTTCCCTGCCGCCGTCACCGCCAGGGCTGTCGCTGCCGGTGCCGGACTCTTCCTTGATGGTCGCCTCGGCGGAAAAGGGGTCAGGTCTGCCGCTGCCGGCACCGTGTATGCTGCTGGCGCTGGGTCCGGAGGAAGCGGCGGTGCTCGTGTCAGGCCCGGTTGCGCCGCCAGATGGGTGCTTCCGCTCAAGCTCGCGCTCGCGGAGATGCTCCTTGGAGCTCATGTACACGAGGCCCTTGGTGCTACGGTTCGTCTTCTTGCCCCAGCTGTCGTGGGAGCGGCGGGGTCGGAGCTCGGGTCTCGGCGCGGAGCCGCGTTCGATGGAGAGGTTGCCGATGCTCTGGGCGTCGTCATTCTTGGAGCCAAAGGAGCCACGGGACGAGGGCCTCGAGGCGTTGGCGCTGCCGCCGCCGCCGCCGCCGCTGCGGAGAAAGGAGCGCAGGCCGGAGCCGCTGTCGCGGCTGGAGCTGCGGTTGGCGGGGGCGGTGGTCTTGAGGGACGTCAGGGGGGAGAAGCCGCTCGGGGGCTTGGAGGTACGAATGACGGGCGGGCTGGCGGCAATGTCGTCGAGGGAGACGGGATCGCAAGTCGCGGCGTCGAGGCCGGGCCGGTTGTAGGCGCCGTAGTCGACGCCGAAGCTGCCCGAAGAGGTCGGCGAGGCCGTCGTCGTATTCCGCGTGGCAGCGGCGCCGAAACTGGGGCTCGTGGGCAGGGCGATGGCGGCGGCCGGGGGGTGGCTGTCGAAGCGGCTGCTGGCGGGCTGGGAGATGATGCTCAGGCTGGTGATGAGGTTGGAAATGACCTCGGGGCTGGCCGGCGGGATGGCGGCAGGACCGGCGGGGCGCCTGCTGGGCGAGTGGCGACGGGAGCGGGCGGCTCGTGGGTCGAGATGCTGGGCGTGCTTGTGTTGGGTCTGGCTGCTGGTGCCAAGCTGCGGCTCGTGATGATGGTGGTAATTGTGGTGGTGGTGGTGGTGGTGCTGGTGCTGGTGCTGGTGCTCGTGGTGGCGGGTTGGGATAGGGGGCACGCCGTCGGCGTCGTCGGGGCTTCGGTTGTCCATGGCCGCGGCTGCCTGCTGCTGGAAGCGCGGCTCAGGCTCCAGACGCCGCCCTTGCGTCCGTCTATCGTACGTGCGAGCGGGTTGCAGTTGTGGAGCGGTCGCGATAATTACTGAGAGCGGCGTTGACGTCTCGACGAGGGCTAGTACGAACAGCGGCGGTGGTCCGCTTGCTGCCGCTGCTGCTGTTAGTGGACGACAGGCGGCCCGCCCGCGTCCAGCTCCGTCGACGCCGGTGACCCAAGGTTCAGGATCCGGTTCGGGTTCAGGTGTACAGGTAGGTGCAGGTTCAGGTAGGATCGCGCCGGCGAGAGGCTCGTTAGTGCGCGTCGACGACGGTACCTTGCGCAAGGAGGCGGATCTGTCAGACGGATGGGCTCGGATGGAATCTGGGGGGACGGGCAGCAGCCTCAAACTGGCAGCGGTGTGTGGAGTCTTTACCCCCTTGGTTCGTTGGGTCGCACAAGGAATGGACAGCACCGAACTGGCCCTCTCCAAGAGGCTTCGCAGCTAATGAGCACAAGGTCATCATATTGAGCAGGATGCGCAAGGGGCCTGGAAAACCACCTAATTACCCCTGGATCCGTGGGCTGCTTGCCGAGATGAGCCTAGCGGGCGATGCGCTCTGCGGCTTGCCGCGCTGTGCCTGGCTGACACTTTGTCTCCCTTGCTTTCCACGCGAGGTGCGGTTTGAAAATGGCAGGAAAACAGGTTCTGTCAATGACAAGGTAGGGCGTGTTTCGGGAGCCTGTCTTGTGATGGTGTCTCGGAATTCGACTCGTACTTGTACGAAGAACAGCCTCGAGCCGTGACGACGCGAGGCCCAGACTCGAGAGAGGGCCTTGGTCAATCTATCGACCAACTATCGAGGCATTCATCCACCCAGCGCGGCGGGTCGATCCATAAACAAAGTCCCTTGCCTCGCCCTGACTCGCCATCGCCGTCGGCCCCGAGACTCTGGCATTCACCAGCCGCCGTCGTGGGACTCTCGTCGCATTGCTCCAGCTTCTCCGTGTCGTTTTTCCGTCTATAACCTCTGCCACAAAGACTCCTCACGGGGGTCTGTGTTTCAAGGCACATGCAATTCGGGCGACTGACTTGTTGATTGCCTGTTGCTGCAACGCTCCCGCGTGGCCCCCCGGTGAACCCGATGGCGCGCGCGCGTCGTGCATGACACGCTTCCCGTCGCGGGCCCCAACCCGGGGCGGCATTGAGAAGATTGCCCAAAGCAGAAAGTGTCCGCGGCCATGATTGGGGGGGGCTGGACTCTGGACTCTGGACTGGTGCATCGCCAAGTCTGGCAAGGGTACGGCTTCTGCCTCCACTGCCGGCCGCTCCATCGCCAGCCTCGGATTCGAAGCTCAAGCTCACCTGCATCGATGAATCCTCTACTGCGCAGTCCAGCAGGTGATGCATCATCGAGAAAGAGACAATGCAGTGACCTCAACTGGAGTGCATGTGAAACTGCTGCTTTCAAGGCAACGCCAGACACAAAGCTGACAACCGGTTGTTTTCTCCACAGCCTCCTTCGATTCTTCCTCGCATCGTCTACACCCATCTCCGCCGTATTCAGATATTGTCCAAACATCGTCTCCGCTGCCTGGGAGAGGCGAGGCGCGCGAGGGGACCAAGACGAAGAGCAAGTCGACGACAAGGTGGCAAGTAGGATATCAGTGGTTCTCTAAATCCAATGCCCAGCTCATGGCGGTGGGTGTGTCTATGTATAAGCCGTTTCTCGTTGCATGTTACGCCACGCCAACCATTTGGTCATGCAGTGTATGCCGTCCTGACCGTCTATGCACGCCAAACAAGCACGCCTTTGAAGCATTCCCTAAGCCCACGCCATCTTCCTGCGGAACCAGCCCACCGTCTCCAGCCCGCTCTGCACGCGCATCCCCATCCGCGCGTCCAGCGTGTACGCCTCCCACGCCTTGACCTTGTCGAGCTGCGCCTGGCACTCGTCCAGCTTGGCCCTGCGATACGTCGCGACGTCGTCTGCGGACGCATCCGCCGGCGGGCTGCAGCACTCGGTCCAGGCGATGACGGCGAGCTCGTACGTCGCGGCCGGTAGGACGTAGTCGTCTTTGTTTGCCCCCTTGAAGACGGATCTGTCGAACGGTGCAAGTCAGCATCCGCACGCTTTCAACGTCGCATACTGCCACGGAGGGGGTAGGAAACGTACCGGTCGTGCGCCAGGACCTTTTCCTCGAGCACCGCCCTCGCCTCGTCCAGTTTCCCCAGGCCCCTCAACAGCGACGACGTGCTCACGGCCCACGCGGCCATCTCGTCCTTTTCCGCCTTCATCTTCGTCACCGCCGCCTGCTCCGCCGTGCACCGCTCCCAGCTCAGGTTCGCAATGGCCCGCTCCAGATCCCCCGCCCCCATGCGCTTCTGCCCGTTCCACATGTAGAACATCTCGACCGCGGGGCTCGCCCCGATGGCGTCGGCCAGGTCGACGCCCAGCTCCTTGGCCCGGGCCTCCCACTTGTGCACCTTGCGCTGCAGGAACGTCTCGAGGGGCAGCTGGCGCGCCATGAGGCGCTTCTTGCCCGCCACCTGCGGCGCCTTGCGCAGGTGCTCCTCTGCCTTGACCTTCTGTCGGCGCGCCTCGGCGTCGTCGCCGCCGTGGACGGCATCGCGGTACAGCTCGAGAGAGGCGCAACCGGCCATGTAGTAGTACATGGCGGGGCTCCAGTCGTTGATCTCGAGGCACCGCAGGAAGGTGTCGCGCGTGAGCACCCAGTCCTGGACGAGCATGGCGTCGACGGCGAGCTCAAAGTTGCTCAGCGCGGCGACCTGCTTGATCTTGGCCTCGCCTCCCGTCGTCAACGTCGCAATGGCGTCGTCCAGCCGCCGCTCGTTGGCCAGCAGCCGCGACTCCTCGACGCGCCACAGTTGCGAGGCCGGGTACCGCGCGCGCATGTCGGCGAGGAGCCGGTGGCACTTTTCCAGCGGCGGCCCCACCGACTCGGCCTCGTCGTCGTAGTCGGCCTCGCACGGCACGATGTCGACGGCGCCGAGCAGGCCGTTGTAGTAGCCCAGCAGGACCATGCCGGCCAGCGCGCCGTTGATGTTGTGGTGCGCGGCGGAGCGCCACAGCATGCGTATGCCCCGCGCGCGGTCGCCGTGGAAGCCCACGACGGAGAGGATGCGCGAAAAGGAGGGCGGGATGAGGCTGAGGATGAGGAGGATGATGCCGAAGCACATGTTGGCGCCCGAGTGGATGAAGACGTCGATGGGGTCTGTGAGGGGCAGCAGTGGCTCGTCCAGGAGATCCGAAGACTGCAGCTTCAGGGGCGACGCCGGCCGCGAGCCGTCGACGCTCGTGCCCTCTGGTGTCGTCGCCGACGTGAACGCTTCGTCGTCGCCGACGGGCGTCTGCAGGCCCGACGTCTTGTCCGGGACGACGACGACGACAAACTCCTCGGATGCGCTGCTCTCCGCATCTTCCCTGCTCGACCCGCCAGTAGCAACGCCCTCGGACGGCTCCTTGTCTTCGCTGATGCTCCCCACTGAGAGTACGCCGTCGCTCGCCGCTGCAGCCGCCCTGGTCTCGATGGCGATGATGCCGTCGAGGATGAGAAACGCCTTGCGCAGCTTCAAGAAGCTGCGCATCGCCTCGACGAGGCTCTCGTGCAGCACGCCCACGACGGCGCCCATGAGCTGCGCTTCGGCGCGCACGAGCTCGTACTCGGTGCCCGGCGGCCAGATCTTGCTCGTCCCCGTGCTGTGCGCCGCGGCGTGCTTCTGCGCGCGCTTGAAGTCGGCCAGGGCGCGCGTCTCGCAGTCGGCCAGTTTCGCCGACGTCTCGGCCATGACTTGCTTCTCGAAGCCCAGCACGGAGCGCATGAAGAAGGTGACGGCCGAGCCGAGGTTGTGAAAGGCCGAGTCGCCGCGTTGCAGGCCCGCCCATGCGCCGTCAATGTCGTCGTTCATGATGAGCGCCGTCCATGAGAGCGCGTCGGCCAGCTGCTCCCGCTCCTGAGCCGCCGTCTCGGCCGCGCTCTTGCTCTCAGTCACACTCACGCTGGCGCCGTCGGCGCTGCGAAACCATCCGCTGAGAGGCCCCATGGTGGTGGTGAATGCGGCCTTGGCATCCACGGCTCACTCGATCGCTGCGAAAATTGACTGGAAGATCTCGGGCCCACGGAGTCGTGAAGACGCCGGTAGTCCGGGACTGGGCCGTGGTGCGCGGCTCAGCTGTGGCGAGATGACGTCGGGACTCGCGGCGTGCGACCTGCTGGTACGGAAATATAAGGTTACGGTAATTAGAACTGAAGAAGCAGTGGCAAAATGCTTGGTGTTGGGGGATTCGCGACAACTGCAAGACCGCATGACCCTTGGCGGTGGTCACACTGGCTCGGCTTTTCCGTCGTCGGAGTGGGCACGAGACCTTACGGATTCAAAGCCAATGGAAGACAATCAAAGTCCGGATTTTATAGTGTCGGATGAATGCATTGAGTGCGCATCAATGCCACCAGTGATGCTTAGCGCTGACGGGTCTTTGCTCCGCGACGTTGCTGACGCCTGCCACAGCCGACTGCCTGGGCAGGACGCAGATCGAGCGACGATGTCAGGTACGCGTCCCGGCTGCCAACTGTCGGATAGAGCTGACACCCTGGATCCTGGACGACTTGCATTGCAACCTTGAATAATATCGTATTCATTATATACCCTTGCCTCGCTTCCCGACGACCGTGAGCTATGGCTCCATCGCGTCCAATCTCATCAATGACGCCGTTTCTAGCAGTAGCATGTAACTTCCAACGCCAGCCACGACTTTCCGAAATGCTATTCGTTTTAATTTCAAACAATTCAAAGCAAAGATGCATTCTCTATTAGAAAATCACAGACGCAACCGAGAAATCGATTCCATGCGTCGCTGCGCGGAATCACCACATCCAGGCCAGCTACCCTACACCATGGTGGCTGCACCCCCGGTCCAGCATTGTTCCGCCCCGCCCTCTCCCCAGGCACGCCTCCGGTCGCAAGCCGCAACCATCAACCACATCACCAACCCGTCGCCGATCAAGACCACGCCCTGCATCCCGCGCCACCATCCTTAGAGATTCCCCGCCTCACGACACCCCGTCTGTCATATAGCTCCGGAGGCAACCTCCCTCTCGACACAACCGCCCACCATGGCGTCCACAGATCCCAAGCCCGAGGACACCAAGTCCGCCGAGCAGCCCAAGCCCGCCGAGCCAAAGACAGAGGCCACCGCACTGGGCGAGGACGACGAGTTTGAGGACTTTCCTGTCGACGGTGCGTCCTTCCCTCCCAGCATCACGGCGAAACGCACGCCATGTGGGAGAGCGCGGACGAGGACTCCATGCTGACTGACGGCAGACTGGCCCGAGGACCAGACCGAGGCGGCGCAGGGCGGCGACGAGGCCAAACACCTGTGGGAGGAGAGCTGGGACGACGATGACACGAGCGATGACTTTTCCGCGCAACTCAAGTGCGTCTCCCATATCTGTCCACTCCGACGTGGTCCGCCACCGCGAGCTGACGTCGAAGCGGTTTCGTCGTTACAAATGCTGACATATACAAGGGAGGAGCTCAAAAAGGTAGAGGCATCGAAGCGGAGGTGATGTCAGCGATGGGGAAAGCAACGCGGCAGGGCGGATGGAGCTGGGAACTACGAAAACATAGACTTGGGACATTCATGAATCAAGCACGTCACGCATAACAGGCATCAAACATGCTACGCAGGCAACTTGCACATGTGACTTGCAGAGATCTGACTCGGGAGATGCGAATCTGGAAGGCAAACACTTCGCCATTTTATTGCAGGCCAAAACTAGCAATCCTCATAGTTGAGACCTTCCATTTCGGCCTTGCGGACGCCAGTCATCAACGGGTTGCGACTCCGGATACCAGGCATGCGTTTACTTACTCGACAGAGCAGTGACGCCAGGCAGCTCCTTGCCCTCGAGCAGCTCCAGGCTGGCGCCGCCGCCGGTCGAGACGTGGCTGAGCTTGTCCTCGACGCCGTACTTGGCCGCGACGGTGGCCGTGTCGCCGCCGCCGATGATGACAATCTTGCCGTCCTTCTGGCAGCCATCGACGACGGCGTCGAGCGTGGCCTTGGTGCCGTGGGCAAAGTTGTCAAACTCGAAGACACCAGCGGGGCCGTTCCACAGAATCGTCTTGGACTCGCCGATGGTCTCCTTGAACAGCTTGATGGACTTTTCGCCGCAGTCAAGGCCCATCCAGCCGTCGGGGATGCCGTCAGCGTCGGAAGCCTTGCCAGTCTTGGCATCCTTGGCGAACTTGTCGGCCGTGATGAAGTCCACGGGCAGGACCACCTTGACGTTCTTGTCCTTGGCCTTCTTGACCAGCTCGGGCACCGTCTTGGCGCCGGCCTCGTCGAAGAGCGAGTCGCCAATGGCCATGTTGTCGAGCGTCTTCTTGAAGGTAAAGGCCATGCCACCGCAGACGATGAGCGTGTTGACCTTGTCGAGCAGGTTGTCGATGAGCTGGATCTTGTCCGACACCTTGGCGCCGCCGAGGATGGCGAGGAAGGGACGCTTGGGCGACTCGAGGGCCTGAGCAAAGTAGTCGAGCTCCTTCTTCATGAGGAAGCCAGCCGCCTTCTGGGGCAGGTCGACGCCGACCATGGACGAGTGGGCGCGGTGGGCGGTGCCAAAGGCATCGTCTTGACGGGAGCAGTCAGCCGGCCATCCGTGCAAATCGAGACAAGATGTCAGGAAACTCACTGATGTAGATGTCGCCCAGCGCAGTCAGACCCTTGCGGAACGTGTCAACCTTGGCCTTGTCCGCCTTGGTCTTGTTGCCGTCCTTGTCCTTGGCGCTGCCCTCCTCCTCGATGTGGAAGCGCAGGTTCTCAAGGAGCACGACGGAGCCATCGGCCGCGCCGTTGACGGTAGCCTCGACCTCGGGGCCGACGCAGTCCGAAGCAAAGGTGACCTTCTTGCCGAGCAGCTTCTCGAGCTCGGGGACGACGGGCTGGAGCGAGTACTTGGAGTTGACCTGGCCATTGGGGCGGCCGAGGTGGGACATGAGGATGACGGACTTGGCGCCGTGGTCGAGGGCATGCTTGATGGTGGGGACGGCGCCGACGATGCGCTGGTTGTTTGTGACTTTCTTGTTGTCGTCGAGGGGGACGTTGAAGTCGACCTGCCGAGGGGGTCAGTTTCGCGTTCAACGACAGCTACTTCCTGAGCCCAGCCACAGCTGCTGGCTATCGCAACACTGCTTGCTGCAAACATGAAGATGTAGCTCAGCTCATCATCACGAGCCTCGACACCGTCGCAGCTCATCGGCCACTGACGGCTTGCTGCTTCGTGTTTCCAGCTTGCTGAGGCGGGGGTTGGAAGCGGACCCGGACTCACCCGAATCAGGACCCTCTTGCCCTTGAGGTCGACATCGGTGATGGAGAGCTTGTTGGCCAGAGACATCTTGACGAAGCGTGGCGCGAATAGTCGTGGGAGGAGTCTGAGCTGCGGTAGGGAAGCAATGGCTGATAAGGACCAATGCAAAGAGATGGTGTTTGATTACTTGCAAGACGGAAAGATGAGGTTGCAAGGAGGGGTGGTGGGGTGTTGGGGACGGTGGGCGGACAGAGCTTTGGTGGGGTCCAGCGCGCAAGAGTGACGTTACCTAGCCACCCAACCTTGCTGGGCTGCGCTTTGGCTGTGCTGGCCCACGAAAATCACGCAGTGCTGAAGACGCATGGGAGAATGCTCTCGATGATATCGCGACAGATACGAGGACGATGGTGACGGTCGTCAATCGATCAAGTCAGCGAGGCCTCGACCAGCTGGACCGTCGTTGGCGCAGTGAGCCCTTGCTGCGCTTGGCCGACGTCGCCATGATGCCACAGAAACGCTGATGTAATTTCAAGTGCTGCTAGTCTAGGCCATGTAGTAGACTCAAGATGACAAGACATGTCCATTTCCCCAAACTCCAAACGGTGCAAAGCCTAGTAGCGCGCAGATACGGGAAAGGAAGCAGTGCAATGCAACCAGCCGACGCCGCGGCAATGCCGTCTCTGCATTCTGCTCACCAAGCGGGGCGGCAACCGAGTAGCGGGCTCTCACGTCGTCTACCTCTCTAATAAGAACCTCGGATCGTACGACGACTGCTTAGTCGGAGGCGTTGGAAAGGGACAGATACGCCGTCCAAGCGATACCAACGGTCGATACAAAGGGCTATTTACGTTAGCGTGATGCGATGCAGCGAGTATTCACATGCGTTCCGAAACCTACCAGTTGGAACATGACGGGCATGAGCCGAAAGTTGACCATCTGCACCGCCGGCCACACGAGGTAGTTGGCCTTGAGCGTCGGGACGTACATGTCCCGCAACTTATGGGTAATGGCGCGCCGGCCGCCGCCCTCGGCGACGGTCATGGTGACAAAGAACAGGCCGACGCCAAAGGGCGCGTAGACGAGCTGGTCAAAGACGACACGCTTCATGGCGGGGCCCAAGGCGCTCGTCTTGGTCATGGGAAAGGCCGTCGAGAGGAACTTGAACCAGCGAAACTGCAAGGGCGCGACGCAGAAGCCGTAGGCCATGAAGCGGGTGAGGCGCTCAAAGTCAAAGGGCGGCGGCAGGAACTTGGAGTCGGGGATGAGGTCGTGGTCGAGGAGAGGGTTCTTGCGGTCGAGTTCGTGGATCTCGATGGCAAAGGCATCGTCCTTGGTGACGCCGCCGGGCTTGCGCAAGGCGCGCTCACGTACCGCCGTGATGCTCTGGGCGACGGTATCGGCGATGCCACCGAGGATGGCGTTGGTGACCATCATGGTCATGACTGGGCCGTGTCAGCAAAGGGGTGGTTGGAACGGAAGGGATAGCGGGACACGTACGTGGACGCTCCTCATAGTAGGCGTTGAAGCGCGCCGTCAGGCGAGCGACGAGGGCCATTTCGATGAGGAAAATGACGGTATGAAGCAGCGGCTGTCGAATCGAACGTCAGCGCTGTCGACGAAAGGTTTGCACTTGGCGCGATCCAAACGCTCGCTACCGCAGGCCAAAGGCAACGGGCGGCGGCGGCGGCGGGCCACGGTGGAGCTCGGCTGATGCTGGCAACGGCAGCACAGCCGAAACGGGCGGACGAGGCAACGGCAGGGGCGACTTACGAAGCGTCCGAAGATGTACTTGCTGTTGACGGCGCGCGAGATCCGTCGCCGCGACAGTTCCCAGGGCATGGTGATGAATGGCGCTGGCGACGACGGGGGATCGTGATGGCGATGGCGGTGGCAGAAATCGGTCTGGGGCCGGGCGTCGGCGGTATCGGCGGGTGGGGGAGCGGGACTGAATCAAGGCTGGCGTGGCGACCCAGGGGCCCCCGACCTTGGCGATGACGACACTGCGCGCGCTGTGCTCGCTCCGACGCTGTTTCGCCCCGACGATGGAAGATGAAGCGGGATAGCGGGTATTGGCGATGCTGGGGATGGTGGAGTGAAGAGGTCCGGCTCGTGCATGAGATGGGATTGGGAGGGACGGATGGATGGCTGGAGAGTAGGTACCTAGAGCAGGAGGACGTGCGGCACAGCGGATGCGAGCCGACGACACGGCTTTGGTAGGGTGCTGAATCGCGCTGGGCGTCAGCCCCTCACGCAGTGGAGTTGGGGGTCACTGGACAGTACGGAGCCGACGGGAGGGCCACGCCAGCCACCCGACCACCCCAAGGTTTGCAGGTTGCCAGCCGCTTTGCCTCGCCTCGATTGACGTCAACATGTCTATTTGCCCGTGTTTGCTTCTGGCCCAAGGGGGGTTTTAATGATTGGCATTTGCTTGATCCCCTTTGATGGATCTCGAGTAGCGCATTCGGGAACGAGCCTCATCGATCCTCTCAATCTCACTCGCATCCTCCCGTCCTCCCAATCTATCGCGGCAGCATGCTGGATCCTTTGCAAGTACCATCTTCCGCGCCGGCACTGAATGATGACGGCGTTGAATCAGCTGCTGCGATATGACATCGTAGGCCTGCCCAGGAACCCTGCCAGGTGCCGATGCCCGCTTGCTGATCATGCCGTAGCATCGCCAAGCATTTCGAAAGGCGTCAAAAGTCCGTATGGTCTTTGATCCAACTCCTAGTGACGCGGAAAATGCGTTGCAACGCGACTGATCTCGATTCGAGTACTAGTCAGTAGTTCTATTGGGCCCGGTTGCGTGGCTGGCAGCAGCTTCATCAGCATATGGACTTTACAAAAAATCTCCAGCCCACAAGCATGTCCTCATAATCTGCAAGAGCTCAATTTGGAACAACGTCCATGGTTTAGAGGGCGTGCTTGCATCACGCGCTCCGCGGTTCTGCTGTCCATCGAAGCCGAGATGGGCCACTCGCTCTTCAGCTGAGTCGATGCACTGAAGTTCAACCACGGATATTTGGTCTCCGATTTCTCACGCTCGACCCTGAGTCATAAGCGTATCGAGGTCGGCTTAGGGTCGAGCCTCTGCCTGCTGAGCATCGAAGAGCCTCACTCCTGGTTGTTTAGCCCGTGAGCCTACGGCGCGAGATACAACATGAAGTGTGAAGTTTCCCGCGTTGTATTCGGCGGGATGGCCACATTTGACAAACCGGCCAAAGGCATGTTGCCTTGGTTAAGGTAAAGCAGCTAGTTCGTGAGCCGGCGTCGTCCCGCGGTGGTTCCTGGAGACTCGAGAATGGTGCCTGGAAAGCGCATTGTAGCAAGCTTGATCATGTCGCCCAACACCGTTTTCGCCCCTGGTTCAACTACATGCAACCCACTGACTGGCTCGTTGTGACATCAGAAGGACAGACTAAGCTTACTGGCGAGTCATCGGCATTACTCCAGAGCAGCTCGCTTCGCATGGGCGTTGTTGAGTAAGATGCATCCAAGGCCAGGGTGTAGCCGCTCTTCTACACTGTATATATTGGGGTCCTCAGCACTGGATGCCGGCTGATTTTGAACAAGATGAATCAGTATATCATCCATGTATTCTGTGTGCTCCGAAAGCTGTAATCGAGCACTTGTGATGCGGACAAATGGCCGGGAGCTTTGTTGAGCAACACCGGACGAGGCCACCAACCATCCGCTGTGGCCCGTGGGCTTGTTGGCTCTCGTGTCTGGACTGCCTATAGCCGGCAAGGCTCTCACGTCTCGTACATGATTGTTGCGTCACGAGTTGTCTTCCCCTTTGATGTCCGTGTAAGACGCCGCGGCCCGAACGCCTGTGACCTACCGCAGCCGCTCCGACCTAACGTCATGATCGACGGCAGGCTAAGCGGGGCGAGATCGGGACATTATCAGCTGGCCGAAGATCGGCCTCCCTCCTTTCGTTGGAATTGGCGCTGTGGAGGCGTGCGTCCTAATGCACCGGATGTCGTCCGGCCTATGCCGTGTATTGGAAAGTTGACACTCGTTCCAAGATGGGTTCAAGTATCGACGCCTTGGCCAATGATCATATGTGATGTTAGCATGTTTTGAGGATGCAAGCTCCTCCTTCGATGAAAACCTGACCGTACCTGGTTTCAAATGCTGGAGGAAGAGGGGCTGGGTCCTTGAGACATGTGAGTAGCCGCGTGGTCTGATGTACGGACTACTCCGTACCGTACGTGCATCGACATGAGGCGCTCTGAATGCACAGAGGTGGTGCATACCAGACGAGCCAGCTGTGCAAGGGCTTCTTTCGAAACTCCACTCTCGGCTCGTGCCGACTTGGCTGCTGACGTCGTACGCATACAGCCTTTCCGCATATTGGGCACCAACTTTGGGACGGAGGGCTCTCTTTGTGCATGCCCCGACCAAGTGAGGTTGCGGCCAAGCGCCTCTGACTTCAGATGAAGTTGTTCATTAGTGTTCAAGCATTCATTTGGGTTGCAATTTAGACGATTGAAATACACTTTCGGCAACTGAAGAGCTGCAAGTGCTTCGGGGACTTTCAGGTCCTGCCAGAAGATCACCTGCGCGTTCGTCTGTGCGTTGAGTGCTTCGGCTTCCCGTGGCGGAGGATTGAGTACTGTGTGGGCTTCAACGCCCGCGAGATCATTATCTTGCAGGAGCATCTTGTCGGCATCGCGGACCGAAACTCGCTATGGGCTCGCTCGACGACGGAGGCTTGCATAAGCTAGCGTTTGCGGCGACTCGGACCCCTGTCATCCTCGATCCAGCTCTGCAGCTGAGCATGTCAAGTATATCCAGAAGAAAGGTCCGCGAGCCTCCTGCAGAATAAGCCCAACCAACCCAGCCGAAAGGAGGCTGATGATGGCGGCCACAGCACAGTGAAAAAGAGTCGGACCCCGTTTCGGATCACTGAAGATCCGGCATTGAACGTCAAAGACCAATTGGCTCTCGAAAGAGGTCCATTCCTGGCACATGCCTGGATCTTCGCCCGCCAATCGATGGTGCAGATGTCGAAGTTCCCACACGACCTCTGAGGTGGGAGGCCTGGACTCCATCCACACAAGGAGCAGAGTACCGGCCCCGAGCTCTCTGCGTATGAGACGAGTCTCTGTCGATGTCGGTGACCGAAACCATCTTTGACTGTGGATGAGGGGCTAAGCTGCGGGTTGCCGTCTGTCCATCACTTTGCGTCCTCGACACTCGACACTCGGCGCCGCGCGACGTTGCTTTTACCACATCGGATGCCGGGCGGTTCACCGGCTGCCCCAGACAGGGTCTGCACACCGCTGGTTTCCCGCGACAGGGCGATCTTGTAGGGCGCAGAACTCTTATAGGGGAGGACTGTGCATTCGAGACGTATGATCTCGTACGGGCACGGCCGACATGGAAACTCGATGCGAAAACAAAGCTCGATGTTTTTTCGCCCTGCAGTGTTTCCTTTTTCCCCCGCCACCACACGCACCGAGCAGCAAAGTCCAAACTCGACTTGGAAATTCTTTCCGCTGCCGGAGGTGTTTGCCTGCGGCCGCGAAGGACGAATAAAGATGGGGCATGCATGTCTTGAACGAGCAGCGCCACTAGATTCCGTGGTGGAAATGGAAGAGGGCGTGCCGGCTGGCGAGCTTGATCTCAGCTCTCGGGGAAGCGGAAGATGTGGCTTGCGTGATGGCAGCAATCGGAATGCCTGCCGCATAGCAGGTTGCAATTCGTATGCTTTCGAAATCCTCAAGACGGCGCCGTCGACTGCAGCTGGATTCATGGATGGGCTGTGCCAGCAGTGCCAAGACGTCGCCAGTCTCTGGGAAAGGATCCCATGACCCTATATATGATGGAACTCCTGGATTCTTGATTGCGGGAGCGCTAGCCCACTTTCTCAGTGATCGAGCTGGGTGTTGCAGCACGCTCTCTTGAGGTTCAAGTCCTTCAGATCCCCCCGCCATGAGTCGCGACCTGTCAGTGACGGCATATGACAAGTGACTTGATGGGGCGTGACGCATGTTTTGGATGACCTGATGCGGGCTGGGCCGCTGTTTTAGTGTTTGCAACGGCACTGTTGCTGTACGACAGCAAAGAGACAACGTCTTTCTTCCGCCTGCACTTTATTGTTGAGTCGAGAGGCAGGGGAGTAATGTCTTGCAATGTGCCAAGGCCCCGCCACGTGTTCGTTCATTCTCAGGGTGCAATGTCTCAGTTGTCAAAGTGCTCTGCTGGCGGAGACCCTGAATCATTATTGGCGGCGCAGCTCAGCCGCGACCGGAATCCGCTGAGCCGTTGACACCGAGAACTGGCATGCTGCTGAACTTCGCGGGTCATTAGTCGGAACTTCCGGCTAAGACACGATCCTGCACGGGACGGCAGAGGGAGCCTTGAGACGAAGTTTGGCAAGTGGTATGCACCTAGTACAGTGCTGGCGCCCAACTGGCCGCATATGTTCCACAATGTTCGTAGGAGGCTGCATTGACGTTTCGCTCAAGGCAGCAAACTTGCTCCTTCTCAAGCACGTGCGGCGTTTGAGCCTGGCCTGTGGATAGCGCTTGAGATCAACATGAATCGCAAAGCTTTGTCCCGTCGGCGCGCAGTGTTGCTTCTGACATATCATCGTACCATTGCCGGTAATAATCACAAGACGTGATACATAGCGTCGTGTCCTTGAAGCCATGGCCTCAAACTCTGCGATGTCGAGGTCCCATGTCGGCTTCTGCAGGGCCAAGACAAACCTGGATCATCTCTTCTGGCTGCTCTGCGGCGTCTCGGTCCATGGTGGAGCTAGGGGTGTACAGACTGTTGATGGCTGCAGCACACGGAAAAGCTTGACCAGCTTTATTATTTCTACGAGTGCTCCGTACGCTCGCAGCACCCCACACAGTCGATTTCATCATAATCTTGCCAGATCATCATATTGTCCAGGTGCATGTCAAGATGAGGGCCGGTGCGCCCCTGAGGAACGCCACCCCTGGCTAAATGGCGGCGGAGCGGGCCGCTTCCGTTCCATCCCATCTAGCTTTCTAATAATACGGCCAGGTTCTGCAGCGGATCTCGATTGCGCGTCGTCAATCTCGCATCCGACATGGCTTTCCCACTCCGCGCCCCCTTACTGTTCAGACGTCACAGCCCGCGAAAAGCCACCTCTGTAGGCCAACACAAGACGGCCTCTTGATGCCGGCAGGAAGATGGGCTGATGAATGAAACTGCAAGGGGCTTGGGCTGCTGGTTGTCTCATATGGGGGTGACCGACATGTACGGAGTACCAAGCTTCATCTCGGCGACGAACTGAAGATGAAGGGTGCTGAAGTATTCCATGGCCATCTCTCAGGCTCTCCGTCGGCATGTTGGCACGCGACTCGAGCACGGCCTGCTGCCACACTGGGCATGGACGTGTCTTTAGTATAGGGCGAATCAACAGTGCCCCCCTGCTGAGACCGACGTAGTCGGGGTCGACGTAGTCGGGTCTCGGGAGGAGATTTTGTGGCTTGAAGTCCTCTCTTATCTTCGCAGATGATGGGGGTGTCGCGGGGCCTCGCCTTCAGAGGCGACCCCGCAAGTCTGGCTGCTGCATGCTAACAGAGAGTAACAGTGCTTGTTACGCAGGCCTAGACACGTCCGTGGCCGTACCGTACGTACATTACCCACACTTGCTCAAGTAGCCTTGTCGTCCCGATCTATTGTCTCTCGTTGAGTAGCTACGCAATCATTGTTTCCTCACCACCAGCCATGACACGCGACCGTCCTTTTCACTGAGGGACTCCGACCCATCACAACATAAATGGCTTGTCAGTCTCACTGAGCCAGCCTTCCTTGTTGAATCCAGCAACGCGCGGCTTATACCCATGTGCGTCGCAGAGCACAACGGTGCATGTCACATGGACGAGGTGTCAGGTCCTGGACGCCCGACTAAGCGGCATAGATTCCCAAAGCTCCTGGCAGCTCCCGAGAGAGGCGACCACCCGACTATGGCCGCGGTTTGCGATTATCGCGCGATTTGGCCGTCATCATCGCCGCCCTTGAAAGCCTCGATCCTGGAAGACGTCTTTCCAGACACGGCCGCACTTGGCCGTACACCTCCATTCCTTGGTGAGTATGGTTCTTCCCCGTTGCATGTGGACGTTCATGCTCCACTCCAAATCATTTCGATCGAAGCACAAGCACTGAATCCTTCATCTATGGAAAGATACCACTTGTTGGTTCGTTGATTGTTGAGTACTAATATGAGTTTGCTCCTATAGGTCTCGATGGTCTGATTGCACCTCCAGTCGCTGTCCGAGAATCCTTTCTAATGGTCAAAAGTTCTGCTGTCTTCTCAATCACAGACAAGCTACAGCTATCACAATGGATTTACCGCGGAGAGTCCATTCACTGACTGTCGGGACACATTCGGCGAGTCCCTGATCCCTCGATATATTCCACCACCGTCCGAGGTGAACAGCTTCGTCAAGTTCCGATGGTCTCGCCGCAACACCAAAGAGGCGCCGCCGCAGCTTTCTCCATTGATGACGATATCAACTGCCAGCTGTTCGCCTTCTCCACAAGCTCTGAACCTGGCCGGCAGCTGCCTGGCATCTCCAACAACACCAACAACGGACGCCGTCATGACAATTCCGCCGATTCACTCCTCAAACACAAGTCCCCAAGCGCCGCTACAATCGCCCATCTCTGTCCCAGCAAACAGACCCCAATGGCTGCCACCCCAGTACGGCTTGATGGTCAAAATGGACTCTATAGATTTGCAATTATGGAAATTCTGTAAGTCATCGTCTCTAGGATTACTGTTCCACACGCCTTCCCTGTGTCAATGCAGGTCAACGTCTTGCCTACTAATCACTTCTTTCAACCAGACGTTTACAACTGGTGTCCTGGGAGAAGCATTTTGCCCGAAACGAACTTTTGGCTAAACGACTTGGCAAGAATGCTGTCAAACGACGGAATACGGGCTGCGCTTCTTAGCCTTTCGGGAGTATACATCTACGACTACCTACCAACGCTGCAAATTGGCAATCGCGTCAATGTGCGATTTTCCGATGCCGATGTTCGCCTAGTTGCCTTGCTGAATGATTGGCCTGGCTTGAACTCGGATCAGATGGACGAACTCGTCAACCTTTCCATTATTTTGTCCACGCGGGATGTGAGTTGCTCTTCTGCTCGGCACCAGTGCTCATGGCATCTGTTATCTCAAGTTGACTCGTTGCAGATTGTATATACCGAACGGCGACTAAAGTCGCCGCATGACCCGCGTTGGCTCAGAGGCTTTACACTGGCCGAGCAATTTTTGGGAATGACTGACGCTGGCTCCCGATTCTGGCGGTATCCGAACGAGGTTGTAAGCCCGCTTCGCATCTCACAGTCGGTCATCGTTGGAAATGCAGTCATCTTGGCTCAGTGCATGATGGAACTACCGGTGATAGGCGCCATCGGCCCCGACGGAGACGTTGCACGGTTCGGCTGGCTACTTTGCGGCACTCGACGGGACATATACGAGATCCATGGCACTTGTGGGTTTTCAAGGAAGCTTCTACATATGATGAGCCAAATCACGTACTGCGCAGCGCGTCTGCAACAAGATGGCAATAGTCCTGTGATCCCAATCACAGCACAATATTTGCTCCGCGAACTGGTCGAGATGAGACAGTGGAGCAGAGAGAGTTCAAGCTGGGACACTGTCAGGTCTGAACCAGCCGTCATCGAAGCCGTTCGGGGTCTACCGCAGGGCTATCGTATTGAGTCGCAGGAGGACATGATAGCCGTCACAGCCGAAGCATGGCGAATTGCCAGTATCATATACCTGCAGTGCCGCGTCTTAAGGCAAGTAGAACCTCACGACGGCGCAGACATCGACAAATCATTGACAAAGTACCATAGATTACCTCGTCACAGCCCTGAAGTGATAGCCAATGTCACCGACCTGGCATTGTGCATTTGCATCCTGCCAACCTCGGGCCCCATTTTCACGGCCCAAGCCCCTTTGCTCCCAGTCTTCATACTTGGCGTCTTGGCGACGACCCGAGAGCAAAAAGAAGTATCAATGGGCTGGTTTCAGGAAGTGTTGCAATCGCCAGTACGGAGTGTAAGTCTGACCTTGGGACAAGACGTTGCAGAAGACTGATTTTCAGCGCAGAGTGTCCCTCCCTTGTACGATGCGCTGATTCGAGCTGAGACGTGGATTGATGCTGAGATGGAACTTGAGGAAGCACTGGAACCGCGTATCGGTGCGAGGCATGCATGGTGGGAAGATTTGGTCGGACGCTTACACGATATAGAGGAAGAGGTTCTGTGTTTCACCTAGGATGTTGAGAAGTCGCCCGATTGGTGTCTGGTGTGACAACTCCTAAGCTCTCCTGGGTGGGTACCTCATTATCGTTTCGAAGTCCGTCTTCACACCTGGATATACGTACATTGAGAAGGAGATACGACGCTGCTTCAGCCGAGGCCCTTACATCTTGCTCAGACAACGAACGTGGCGCATATCGCGTCCGTGATCCATGACATCTCGGAGGTTGGCGTTAAGAATCGACTTGCCAACAGCGAATGTCGCGAGGTCTTCAGCAGCGCACCGCGTGAATCTGGACTCACACGAGCTGGCTGAAGCATGCGGAAACCCCCTCGGTATCTATGTTGCACTGGGAGTACCTATCGCTGGTCAATACCGAGCATGGCGTCATCCGAGGACTGAGCATTGCATTGGTCTTCACCGGCATTTCGCGTCCGCGATTACCATCTACGCCAATTAGTGATGCCGGACAGGCTACCGATGCGCTCTGACCTCCGGGCATTGCACTCTTTATTTGCTCAGATACCAGTTGCTTCACATATACACCCTTTGACAAACCAGTCGGCGGTAGACTCTGTAGTCAAAATAGCGCGTTAGGTTGTGCGAGTCGAATGTAGTACTCCTCATTTGATGTCAAGCCGGGGCGCGCGTAGCTTGTGCTGCCGGAGATGGCCCACATCGTCAACGCAGCTGAGGCCCATGCAACGCGAGGCCCCTAGCCTTTGTTCTTCATAGCCCGCCATTAACCGGAAGGGCGTCGGTGACCGGGCTGATCAAGGAACCATCGAGTCATCGGTCGCACTGCTGTCCAGAATCCAAATGCAACTCACGATATGCGGTACATCCGAGGACACTACGGAGTAGGTCGCCTTTAAACATACATGTGCTCAGAGTAAGCGGGAAAAAGCCCGTTGCCCTTTGCAATCTTTTCACTTCCTATCGGAACAACGCAAACGATGCCCTCAGCCTCTAGCCAGCAACTTTCTTCGAGGAGCAAGCCGCACGAGGTCCAGTTTAGTGGCGAGTTGAAAAAGGACTTCCCATTTGACGCTGACTGGCGCAAGCTCAATCACGGTATGTGTGTGCATTGTTTGCAACACCATATCGGTCTGCATTCATTTAGACCTTGAAGAAGCCCAGCTAATCTGAGCGCTGTCATTGTAGCAATGCAGGCTCCTTCAGCAGCTTCCCAATTGCCATCCGTGACAGACTCCGGCATTATCAGGACCAGGCCGAGGGCCGTCCGGATCGGTTCATTCGCTACGAATATGCCCGACTGTTGGACGAATCGCGTGTTGCTCTCGCCGAGCTGGTGCGTGCGCCCGTCGAGACAGTCCTTCTCGTTTCCAACGCCACCGAAGGCGTCGATACCGTATTTCGCAACCTGATCTGGGCTGATGACGGTAACGACGTTATCTTGACATTTCCACCGTGTTTGAGTCGTGCATCAAAGCAGTAGACTTTATAGTTGATTACTTCGACGGCAAAGCCGAACATAGGCAAATACCTCTCGCCTATCCACTCGAAGACGATGAGATTCTTCAGGCTTTCTGCAGCGCCATCAAGACTATCGAGGGGCATGGCAAGAGGGCGCGGGTCTGTATATTCGACGTGGTATCGTCCCGTCCAGCTGTCGTGTTCCCGTGGAATGAGATGATCAAGACTTGCAAGGAGCTCGGCGTGCTAGTATGGTAGATGGGGCGCAGGGTGTCGGAATGGTACCCCTCGACCTCACGGCCGCCGACCCAGACTTCTTCGTCTCCAACTGCCACGAGTGGCTTTTTGTGCCGCGAGGATGCGCCATGTTCTACGTCCCTGTCCGCAACCAGCACCTGCTGCCCACTACTATCGCCACCGGCAAGGGATATATTGCCAAGTCGACGACGAGCCGGGGGACGCCGTTACTGCCGAGCGCTAAGAGTTCATTTGCGACCAACTTCGAGACGGTAGGGACCAAGAATGATGGCCCATATCTTTGTGTCAAGGACGCCATAGCATGGCGGTGGGACGTGCTCGGCGGCGAGAAGAAGATAATGAGGCATCTAACCAACCTTAATAAGAAGGGCAGTCAGTACGTTGCAGGTTTTCTGGGAACAGAGGTCCTTGAGAATAGTGGAAAGGCGATGACTGACTGCGCTATGGCCAACATTGCACTGCCGATCTGGGTTGGAGAGAAGGCAGAGTCGCACAGGGCGACGCGGTGATTCCTGTAGAGGATCAAGGCAAGGCGCTCCAGTGGATGGTGAAAACTTTGGTCGGCGACTACAAAACCTTCATATGGGGTTTCAACATGAGTAACAGATACTGGATCAGGATCAGTGCGCAGGTGTACCTGGACATGACGGATTATGAGATTGCGGGTAACGTCCTGAAGCAACTATGTGGGATGGTGGAAAAGAAGAAATACGACAGTGTTTGAATAGCCTTGACCAAAGTACAAGCCTTGGCACCATCAATCTATTCGACGCTTGTGTGCAGGATAGAAGTTCTTACGCTGACTGTGCTTGGTGTGCACCTGATTCGTGTTGTTTCACTCAAATGCAGCCCAGTTCGGAAAGGCCCCTGCATCATGAGCAGCGCATGATACATTTTTGTTTGCTTGGAGAAAGCTGGACGAGCTTGCCGATGATGCGTTCTTGGTCCCCCACACAGTAATGTCATGGGAATGGTGTGAGGACCACATTAGATGGAGGGTTGAGGGCTCACAACAGGTCTCATGTCGTGAAGGTTTGTGATGCAATATGAGTTTGGTACCGCGAGCTTACGACCCAGAGACTTTCTTTGGCCGGTGGGGGATTGTTCCGACCTGGTGACACTGATGTTCCGGGTTTGCTGGAGACGCACTCGCGTTCCATGCAGCATGAAGTGTCGATATGAAGACTCACAAATTTTCAGCATTGTTTTACCCCGGTCTGGATATACTGGACCCATGTATGCCACAGCTCTGATGCCGGACTGTTCTACCTTTGATTCGATATTAATCCCAATATGTAATATCGCATCTACGACAAGTATGAATAGCGGTATGGGCCAGTTGATTTGCCTTTTCTATATGGAGTTCGCGCGCCCACGTGAGGGATCCTCTGGACCGGTAGGGAGTGTAAGTGACCACTTGCAGCTGTGAGGGTTTGCGGTGCTTCTCGAATCCAGCATCGCTAGGCAAGGCCCGGGGGCGCGTAGGCGCCACCCCATATATCCTGCGATTGATGAATCTAAGACGGAATTTCCTGGTCTGACATGAAGCGAGCAATGCCATCAAACAGATCAGCAGACGGATGATGAAGTGGCGGGTTGATGTCGTCTGCGAGGGTCCATGGGGAAACGAATGACTACCACGGGCAGCCACCAAAGGACAGGCATCGTGGGGTGGCAGATTGCGTGCAAGGCCTGTCTGCGCCGGAGATCTCAGCATCACGGATCAGAGCATGGCTTGCAATGCGCTTTCGCAAAAGTGACAGCCTCATGATGCTCGATTCCCATGGACTCAACCGCCCACCACACCGGAATAATCCACCTCGTCCAAGGTCGCCCAACTTCAATGGGTACATTTCTCTAGTGCTAGGAGGTGCATGTGGAAGTGTCGTCCAGCGGTTCAGAAGAAACGGCAAGAACGAAGTGGAGGATTCATGCCGCGGGTAAACATGGTTATTTGGACAGGCAGCAAAGGCCAACTTCTCGCAATCATGTCTAGCAGCGTGCCCGAATCCCCTCAAGAGTCGGGGAACAATACAATTATGCCAGCTCTCCAGCCTCTCCCTGTGGAGATTTGGGACGAAGTATGCGCCCAGCTCTGTCGACACTGCCACTCTCACGGCGCCTGGGTATCCGACGACCCGCGCGGCATCTCCGGCCAGCTCGCGCTCGCTGCGTTGTCGGCGACGTGTCGTCAGCTACGGGCCATCGCTCAGTCAGTGCTGTATCATCGTCCCGTGAGGATTTGCAGCTACCTTGCTCTGATCCGCACGCTACAGAGCCGCCCAGACCTCGCCTGCCGCATCACGCAACTGCCTGACATTGACCGCAACACCAGATTTGAGCAGCTGAGCGAGGATTTAATCGCCGCCTTGCAAGAATATGTAGGGCCTACGACGAGCTATAGCCCTCGAGCCTACTGCTGGGCGGCATTGTCTTGCACTTGACGCCACGGCTAGAAACCCTGACGCATGGCGTCTTACTCCCTACCCGTGACCCCAATAACGACACTGCCTTTCGATTGCGCCTGATTCCTTGGACGGGAATCACGCTGTCCAACCTACGCGCGCTTCGGTTTTTCCGCAAAGACCTCTCTCTCTTCCCTGAAAATGCGCGCAAGTACATGCTGAGGCACCCTGACGTCTGCATGCTGCTCCGTGCGGCGCCGAACCTGCGGCACATTGCATTCGAGGGCTCTACGGGCAGAGGGAGTCACATCGGCGGCAACGCGCCTCCTGGTCACGTTTCGTTGATGTAGGATAACGATGCGTGGCTGGGGCAGGCCTTAAAGGGCGTCAAGACGCTGGCGTTTGTTGACTGCGACCTGCCCGATGTCCAGCATCCCCAAATTGAGGAGTTTGAGAATCTGCGGCGGATGATGCGACTCAGCCCGTGTTTGGAGGGTTTCAAGTATGATGGTACAAAACTGTCACTCAGTCAAAGCATTGAAGCTCATGGAGCGAACGGGGACTATGGGCCATTGTTCCAAATGTCAGCCGCGCGAATTCTGCAGGCACTCGAGCCGGTCCAGTCAACTCTCCGGTACATCTACATCGACCTGTCGAACACTTTGCGCACCGTCAACCTCACAACCTTCGATCACCTCATCCCCGGCGGGACATTGAACAAGTTTGCCTGTCTGGAAATACTCAAATTGGACAGCTCGTCATTTTGCCGCCACGTGTGCCCGAAATGTGGCCGAGCCACTGGCGATACGTACGGTAGGCGCAAAAAGACGTGCCTAACGGCTCTTCTCCCCCTGAGCATCAGGTCGGTGACGGTCAAAATGGCCAACATAGATCTGTTCGGAGTCGACAACCTGGCGGGTGACCTTGTTCACCTGGGAAAGAGCACCAAGCAGGGCTGGTTTCCAAACCTGAACCGCGTCGCTATGGACATTCTCGAAAGCAGACTATTCCAAGATGAAGAGTTCCAACAGCTCCACGCGGACTTTTGGGAACATGTCATCACCCAGGTACAACAAGTGGTTCAGAATGCTTTTGAAAGGACAGGAGTCCGCTGGTCACTTCGGATGGTTGGTCAATCCGTGCTGCGCGAGGTGGATGATTGGAAGTTGGAGGACAGGCCATCGACTTGTTGAGCGAAGAGAAATGTGGGATGGCGGGAGTCGAAAAAGACTGATTGAGAAGCTTGCACAGCGCGTTACCGCTAGTCTGGTCTCTTGAGCATATTAGCAGCGAAGAAGACTATGTGGAACAGACTGATAATCAATACTTGGGATTGAAGCGCATGCAAGACTAAAAGTCGTACTTCAAATGGTGAATACTGTCTTGGACGACACTGAGGATGTCAGCACTCACCAAGCCGCCACGTCCAGTACATCGCAATGACGACTCTTTGAATGACGATAGCTCATTGGCTTGAATATTCACAAAACCATTCCGTAAGTGCTCATTCGGCTTGCAGCTTTCGTGATGTGACCCTGCGTCTATCTGATCTAGGGTACTCAACCCAACCAATCTCACCCTTACTCTCCGTTACGTCATGCAACGCGCCCGCATAGAGCGACTGCCCTTGCTCATATTAGCCGGAAACTCGAGTCCCCTTATTGCCGCAACGCGCGCGAGTATAGAAGCCCGCATAGCCCCTCGCGTTCTAACGCGACGTACTTGGTAGTGACAAGTCCAGCTCTGCCTTTCACAATGCGTTACGCCCAGACCGTGTCATGATCACACTGGATTCGAGCGTCGGACAACGGGAGTGCCTACACGGATAGAGTATGGCCAAATCGCCCGGTTCGCCGTGGGGCCCGCACTGGAGATGTGAAGAGGTGTCGTCTAGCAGAGACGGCGATGCTGGACTTATTCCGCTGCTGCCTGCTTGTTTGCAGACGAAGTTATACTTTCATTATTCTTATGATTCTCCGTTGTCTAAGTATACTAATAAAACTTTACTAGGTACGAGGATTCAGCCGATGATTAGTTACTGGGAGCCTTTCACGTCGCTGATAGTAGCACTCTCGAGTATCTACTCCCAGCACCTAAAGATATACCGTCTCAAAATCTAGTAGCGGCTAAATTCCACGGTATAAGAAAGCTATATATTACCGCGAGGCTTCACCTACAAGTCTGCAAGGCAATAGAAGGAGTAAATGAGGAACTAAAAGCTCAATCACTGGCCGCCTTATGGAAGCGGACGTGGCCCGTTATAGCGAATCTCGAAAGGGTTCGGACACTTACGGTTGAACTAGACCATACCGACCGGGATACTTGGTCTGTCGCTCACTAGCGCGCGATTTGATCTCCTTTAGCGCCCCTAACCTGCCTCCCCCAGGTCAAGATAGTCGTCATTCTCCCGAAGCTGCATCCATTTTACGAGAGCTCGGACCGTCACTTCACAGCAGACAGTGCCGAGCCGACCTTCGCGATATATCGTAGAACGCGGCAGAGGTTGCACGCTATCGAGGGTCTCGGAGACAGAGGCCTTCCTTGTCTTGTGACACAGTCATGTTAATGCACTCGCGGGAATTCCCTTTTACTCTGTCCCAACAGATCCTGTGGATGAAGGCTGCTTCCAAATTGGTCACTTTTCCGCCCCTATCGTTGCAGCCTCGAGCTTCTATTTTTCTATCTCATACTGATGATGGAATCGCTACGTCACTTGACAACTCCGGTTCCCATCACAGCAACACTGCCCCATCAGTTGCTTGTTATCCACGTTGCCCCTGCCCGGGTTCCCCTTTCCCTTACGGAGCAAGTTCTTGCGGCCTCGTTGGTGTCACAAGCTTACCAACAGGTGGGTACGACCTAATGCGAAGGGAAAAGGCCATCGCCGAGTAAGCCCTCAAACACGCCAGGGCTGCAATCGTCGGACAGCTACTCGCTGCTGTGCCGATTAGAGATGTTTCATTCCTTCCATCTCGCACAGCGTAGAGTTATTGAAACCTCGAAAGTGTAATGTCGAAGCTTGAAGATCAAGGCGCGTGATGAGGCGCGTGATTGACGGCGTTGGTGCTCTGATATGTCAGCGGGTCACGGACCAAACGTCTGAGCCACAAAGATGAAAGCCGTAGCGTTCTATACAATGATTATAAGGTGTACCGGAAGCCGGGGCTTAGTCTCACAAGGCCACCGAGCTGCAAGTGAACAATCCCTTCGCCATGTTTTGGGCCATTGCTCTGCTCCAACTCCGCCGCTGTAATCTTCCGATTCTCGCGTGCAAGGCAAAAACGTAACATCGTCGCAACCAGTATACAGGCGAAGACGAAGACGGTATTGGCAATCATGGCGGGCAGGTAACGCGGACCCTGAGATTTATTGTAGAGGTAAGGCGAGTATATTTGTGCAATATTTCCCACCATGTTGGCAATTGCGAAAGTAGCTGACCGCTTCTCAATGGGCCGGGGAATCTTTGCGCACACTTTGGTCAGCATCTCTTGTCAAGTCGTAAAGGGGGGCCTGGTGACGCACCGTGGATGAGAGCCAAGCGTAAGTAATGTCAAAGCTACCGTATACGCCACCAAGCATGAGAAACAACGAAAAGTAGCGCGCCGCGAGTGTCTGGGAGGCAGCAGCGATGATGAACCCCGCCATGCCAAAGATGAGGGGCGTCATCAGATGAAGGTATCGCTCGGAGAGTCTATCGCTGGATATTGAGACTGCCATAGCAACGATCGCCGCAAACACATACGGGGGCGCTATCATGAGAAGCGACTGGACGTCACTAAAGTTGAATGTGGCCACGAGAGTCGGGATAAAGGACGTAACAGCGCCGGCGGAAGTCTTGAGTATGACGATGAGCGTCAATGTCCAGACCTTGTAATCAGCCAGCGCCAGCTTGAGTCCGCGCAGCATCGAGCCGCGCTCCTCGTCAAGGCTACCGCTGTGAACATGGATGCGGTGCACAGCAATGGCCCTCTCTCGGTCGGAGAGCCAGCGCGTAGTAGCCGGAAAGTCGGGTAAGACGAACAGCGCAATCAAGGAGAGCGCAACCGTCGCCACGCCTTCGATAATGAATAACCATTGCCAAGGGCGCAGTCCACGAGTGCCGTCGAGACTATATTGCACGCCAGCACCGACTAAGCCGCCAAAGGCGCTCGAAAGGAGACTCCCCGTGTACATGACGGCCGTCCGCGTAGCCAGCTCGCGAGGCGTGTACCAGCTCGACAGTAGGAACAGCGCGCCAGGAAAGAATGGAGCCTCCAGAAAGCCGAGAAAGAATCGACAGATGACCAGTCCTCTAAAGTCTGTGACGAGAGACGTGCATGCCGAAACTACTCCCCAGAGACACATACATGCGGGCAGATAGATACTGGGCCGCACCCGGGTGAGGAGCACATTTGACGGGATCTGAAGAGCCAAGTAACCAGCGAAGAGAACGGAGATTGCAATGTTGAACTGCCCGTCCTCGAGTTTGAGATCCTTTTCGATTCTCTGAATTCGGGCATTAGGAAGCGCGTTGCGGTCGAGATAGCTGCGAACAGGCTGTTAGTGGGCTGGACGGGAAAGGCAAGGCGACGGTGGAATCTTCATGCGTACTTCAAGACGATCATGGCTACTAGGACAGGCATCAAGGTCCAATCAATCTTTCTCTTGAGCGTCTTCTCCAAGTCGGCGTACTCCTGCGGATCGGTAGGTAGGTAGCTGAAAAAGGTTGCATCGACGTCGGCACCTTGGTGATGGTCTGCGGCTCCCTCCTCATCTTGGCGAGATTCTGTTTCCAATTCACGATCCATGCTTGAAGATGGTCCGAGTCACCGTTTGCAGTTGTTGACTAGGCTTTCGAGTTGAGTGCTTGCCAGCGTAAGTGGCTAATTACCGTCCGTATTGAACGTCATCAGTGTCGAAATGATCGCGGGCGACGACCGTAAGCTGTATCGTCCATGCGCAAAGCTAGTCCAGCTGGAGGAAACGTGAAGTTTTCTATGAAGCTCGGGCGGTTCATGAGCCTTGCAGACTCAGGTGCTCCACCGAGTCGTCTCTTGAGACGTGACGAGAAGCACGATGAGAGCGACAAGCTGATCGGGGAGTTGACCGAGTCTCATGCTGTCGAGAAGGTCGGGTGCGGGGTATTCGAGATGTCAGCAACGAGCGGTGGACGCAACTTGTCCTCCCAATCTTAGAACTGATACAAGGCGCAACTTTTGCGTGCCACCTGATCAGGCTGCTACCTCCGAGTTCCGTTTTCATATTGCAGCTCCCCCACTCCGTGAGGAAGCTGATTACGAGAGTTTCGTTCAGAGACTGGAAGGCAAGTTGACTCACACCGGACGCAAGTCACTACGGTGCTAGATCGACACGCTTGCAAAGCTGGTGAGCGTGCCATCACCGCAAAGCAAACTACACACTTGCACTAGTCAGTGCTTTTCGACGCGCTCGGATTGATGGTTTCCCGAGATGTTGAACAGCAATGACGTTGAGAGGCGGGTGTGGCAGTCGAGCTGCACTCAGTCTCTTGATGAATCGGTGCCGCCTGCTCTTATGTACGAGTATGTGCTGGGTAAAGGAGAACCGGAGGCGACATGTATGTATATGCATATCAAGCGAGATTTGACCCGTTGGAAAAGGGTTTCTTTTCACGCTGTTGGAGCTCTGCGCTGCAGCCGGCCCCTACGGCCCCGGTGGCGCTAATAAGCATGCCCGCAGCATCCACAACCCCGGACAGCCTCGGCCGTCTGCCGTGTTCACGAAGGCAATTGGTGGTGATTTGCTGACCGTCTGCCTGGCGTCTGCGTGCCGACACTGCAGTCGCCAGTCCCAATGGTACGCCGGATGACGAATCCCCGCGGGGCCGATGTTGGGGTGAGCGAGTGAGCAGCCGCTCCCTGGCTGAGAGCCTGATGGTCGATCTCTCCGCTCGTCCAGACTCTTTCCTCGTTCGTTTGCGTCGTTCGTTGTCGTCGTTCATCGTCGTTCCCGTTCATCGCTGATGTGCCCCCACCGACAACGTCGCCCAAAATCCGACGACGCCTCCGCGCAATGTCACCGCAGCAACCACTTCAAGGGCGGAAACGACCTGCAAAGCGATTTCACAAAAAGGTTAGAACCGGATGCCAGCGATGCAGGGCGCGTCGGGTAAAGGTATGCCAACCCGACTTCAGCCCTATGATGGGTGGTAGGGATGGGAAATGCTGCCTTGTGGCTCCCACTTACACGATGCTAGTGCGATGAAGCCAAGCCTATTTGCTCCAACTGCACGCGGCTGGAGCTAGACTGCGCATACGGCCATGGTAAGATTGCGATCGAGGGAAGCGTATCACAGCGTAGGGGCTCGCCGAACCGAGGCGACGGTCACCTCGACTCGGAAAACATTGCGAATCCTCCCGAGTCTGAAGCCCGGCGGAAGCTCGAGCTCGAGCTTTTCCACCACTACTTCTCCGAGACGGGGCCATCCATTGCTGCCGACGAATTATCCCGCCATTTCTGGGGACCCGTCATCTGTCAACTAGCTTTTAAATACGACGCCGTGTTATACAGCATTTGCCTCATCTCGGCCCTTCATAGGGCCAAGAAGAGCCAATTTTCGGACGAAAACTCCATGAATCACTGCCGCACATACCTCAACATGGCACTCAATGACCACAACAAGGATGTCGCGCGGATTGACTCGGGCAACGTAGACTCTGTCTGCCTGACCTCCTGCATTATGCGTGTGTACGGCTTCGTTCTGCTTCAAGACCGGCCATTGGCGCCGTACACGCCGCCGAATGATTGGCTTCGCATCACAGCCACCAGCAACGCGGTATTTCGACGGGCTGGGGACCTGGCCAAGCACGATCCCGAATCGGTTGGTATGCAGATGATAGCGACCATATCTCATCTGCTCGATGAGAGGTTTGAGATGCAGGAAAGCGATGCCATGTTGCACCTACTGAGGCGCCAGGAGCCACACGAGCTCGTCGAGGTCTGGGACGCAGAGGTCTCCGAGGCGTACAACTCCACACTCAGTTACATTGCGGCCATCTGGAGGGCGATAAAGAACCACGACCCACCCGGCGGGCTGGCCCGCAGACTAATTGTGTTTCCCATGCTGGTCGACAAACGCTTCGTGGCCCTTGTAGGTGAGCATAGACCTCGAGCCCTGATCATTCTTGCGCATTATTTTGCGATGTTGACGATGCTGCGAGGCTTTTGGTGGGTCGGAGATGCCGGACCTCGCGAGGTCCGCGCAATGGCCAACGAGGTGCCTGCGGAATGGCAGCATCTGTTGCGCTGGCCGCTGGAGCTGCTGGAGAATGATCGTGTGTTCAGTGCCTACCCCGGGTAGAGAAAAGCAACGTAGGTGATGGCGTGAAGTAGCATTGACTTTACAAAATGCATCACCACTCGTATTGAAGGACTAAGCAGTTGCCGAGGACTGTCATCTTGCTTGCACATTATCGGACTTTGCACTGTTGGACGTCGAGTTGACGTTCTCGTACTCATTCTTCGATCGCCAAAGGGCTACGCATATAATTTCCACTACCTCAGCCAGCAGACCAGATCCCGACTTGAGTTTCAGCATCACGTAGGCTACAAGGCTTTTCCCATGAGAACACCCTTCAAGGATGATTGGCATTGAGAAGCTGTGGAATTGGAAGCAGTATACAATCGCATTTGCTCTACGTTGAATCTCCGCAGATTTTCTCGATCTGCAACGAGACGACACAACCACCATCGTTATCAAGACTGCTTGTTTTTCACTTTTATTGCAGCTGTGTCTGTGACCTAGTCAGCTGCAATAGTGTTCTCGAAGACTGGAGATGGTGTCGAAAATACCATCAGCAACAGCCAAAGCACAAACGCGCTTCTTGTTCGAGAAGTCATGCTCAACAAGACCGCAGCAAGCCATAGTCTACATTCCCAACAAAGTCAACTCTTCATCTCATCATTACGACTCTATCGACGCCACGGCGATATCCGCGCCACCTTCGGGTCCTCTGTGTGCCCGATATCGATGCGTGGCGTTACCATGAGTAACAGTGGATTGGTCATTCTATCCCTCTCTTGACAAACAACTGAACCCGAATTTGCTAGCTTCGTGCTGGTCATACCTCTCAGCTTCGACTTTGTGGCTTGAAAGCTCCTTACTTTGGGGGATTCGACGCTCGCGCTTCGTAAGTGTGTCTCTATATTTCTCTCAGAAATCCGTTGCCCACTGATGATAGAGGCGTTGTGGCGGCGCTTCTTCCGCCGCCAATCAGTAATCACTGGGCCCAAGGCCAATACGCGGTTCATTTCGATCATCGGCATCAACGGCTGACATCAGACTGTTCACACTGCGCATTTAGTTTCCTTGTTTCTACGTGAAGTTGGGACAAGTATGACTAGTCTTCTCTTCAAGTTGGCTGCGTCTGGTGCACGTGGCGCGATATAGCGGGTCAGGGCGTCGACGACTGTCTGGCTAGACTGCCATGGCTGAAAGCCCCTTGACTGGTGAATAGTTAGTCCCTCAACTTGCTGCAGTGACGAAAGGCTTTGGCTGATTACGTTTATGGTTGCTGGCTCACTACTGACGCTAACACAAGCCTCTTATTGAAAGCAAATACATCTTTGGATGCAGGGAGTTGATTTAGGCCTAGTAGGTGGAAGCCGCACAGACAACGGGAGCTAACAAGAGCAACGAATGGGCGGCCCCTGGCGCGCCGCACAATTAAAGCAGTCTACTTCACATATGGCGCAGCACCACAGCCCAAGTGCCACGGCACAACATGCCGAGAGGCGTTGCGCCAGAGAGTGGCGGAGAAGAAGAAAAATATCGAGACCTTTGTTGGATTGTGTTGGAGACACGATGCAGCCACTCGTAGGTTTGGTTGTGATCGGGCTGAAGCGAGCTAGACTAACTTAGACCTCGACGATCCTAGATCGACATACTTGTAGACGACGGATGAATGGGTACGGAACTCAGGGCACGACAATGGCACAAAGGCGACACAATGATTTTCGCAAGTGCAAATGATTTCGCCCGCGAGGAGGCGGAGATTATACGGAGTAGCAGTAGATTTGATCCCTCGTATGGTGTTTCCGACCATTGAGGTGAAGTCTGGAACAGCTCGGGACAGGTCTTCAATCGGCGCAATATCCGTCGCCGTTGAACAATCGTCCCCGGCGGAGACCTCCGATTCCGGTTCGGTCATTGACGTGCCGCGACTTGTCGCCCATTAGTCCCGAAGACGTTAGTCGTGGGCCTTGGCTAGCCCGGGGACTTATCGAGCTATGGCTGGCGTTAAAGACTTGCAACCCGGGGCCGAACCGCCAACGTGTGGCCAATTTCCAGCGATTTCCGACCAACAGCGCCACCGACCGAAGCCACCATCGGCCAGGGTTCGTTCGGTCAGGGTTCGCCTCTCACTCGCCCCCGGCACGACGATGTGAGACGCTCCCAAGCACACCACTTGCAAAGGCCCCCCTGGCGATGAGCTGAGGGGAGCACCAATAGTCGACACGCCATCTGCAGCCGAGTTGGGGTCCAGCATGCCTCACTCCGTGAGCCATACGTTCCAGAAGAACAAACTAACGTCCTAAAAACCGGGGATGCAGTGGAATCGGCCGGTTGCCTGTCGGGCTGTTGGTTGCTGCAAGGCGAGTTTTGTCACCACTCGTGCCCGGATGATGACCTCCCTCAAGCACCATCCGTCGAACACGATGACGGGTCGACACTGACAGCATCTCTACACATTCGTTCAGTATGAGTCTCTACTCGGAGCCGCCGCTGGCGAGGCCGTTCAGCGAGACAAAGCCGACCTTGCTCGTGGCCTGGTGGATCACGGCTTTTTGCACCTGTCTCATTCTGTTGCGTCTTGCCGGGCGCTTCATTCGAGTCGAGAAGCTCTTCGTGGAGGACAAGATTGCGGCGTTGGCTCTTTTGCCGCTGTATCTGCGCATTGCCTGCGTTCACGTTGTTCTTTTGTACGGCACAAACAACGCCCAGCTCGATGGGCTCGACTTGTCACAAGAAGAAATTGACCAAAAGGCCACGGCGAGCCGTGTGGTCCTTGCCGCAAGAATCTTTTACGCTGCGACGTAAGTGCACATTCTCGCTGATCCTCCGGAGAGTATGCAAATTGCTCATGACGTCTAGATTATGGACACTCAAGTTCACGACACTCGAGTTCCTCAACCGCATGGCTGGCGCATCCATGAAGAAAGTGTACCTGCGGCTCATCATCTTCCTTCGATGCGCCTTGGGCATATCTTTTCTCGCCGTCCTCATCAGCGACCTCGCAGAATGCCAGCCCGTCTCTCACTACTGGCAAGTCCTGCCGGATCCGGGGCCGCAGTGTCGACAAGGCTTTGCGCAAGTCCTCACCATGGGCGTGTCCAGCGCCATTCTGGACACGATCCTTGTTGCCTTCCCGGTCCCGATCATCTTGTCGACTCGCATCGCCACCAAGCGAAAGGTCTTGCTCGTCATGCTCTTCTGCTTCGGTCTCCTCACCGTCGGCGTCACCGCCTACCGGATACCCAAGATCATCGACCAGCAGGGGGATCAGGTTGTCCGGTCCATGTGGGCGTCGGTCGAGCTGCTCGCGGCCACGACGGTAGCCAACCTGGTGGCGCTCGGCTCGTTCCTTCGAGACAGCGGAGCGAAGAAGCGCAAGTTCCGGCAAGACTACCACAGCAGCGGCGCCACGACATCACGGCGGCAAGGGCAGACTACGACGAGCGACTGGGACAGAACCGCCGATCGGGACAAGAAGGCGGAACGTGGCCAGCATCCCAAAGGCGAAGGCGACGAGTGGACTGACGAGGTTAGTGTCGATGAAGCACCAGATCCTCGGCCGAAGAACGGCGAGCGAAGTGCCTCGCCATCGTCCAATGTCAGGGGCCACAGCCCGGCGGAAAGCCATGACTCGCTCATCCAGCGCAACTCGTCGCGAGCGCCTGGGGTACTGGAGCCACCACACCCCAGGCCTCCAAGCCCCGCTGTGACGGCAGGGGTGAGAGGTCTCCAACGCAGATAGCTTCATCTACTACGTACATGTAGTTACACCTTGAAGAAAATTGCTTGTTGGTTGCAACTCGCAGCGCGCAGCTCGTTAGCTCCCTTCTTGCGTGATCAGTTCCTTGATTAATGACAACGGGCTCTCCAAGCGTCCAGGGGGTTCAAGTTCGGGTTTCCAAGACACGGCTGAGTATGCAAGCACCGCCCGCGAAGCAGGCTATCCTTGGTTTCGTTCGGCTCACAGCCAGATGTCGGACACGCGCAGTTGGACATGTGAATGCACGTAGAAAGCCAACAAAATTGCATTCGTGGTCGCCTTCCGGTTTCGCGCAAATCGACATGCACGCAGCCCGGACGAGATTCCTTATCAGCCCCAAACCCCAGATTTCGACCAGCATTGCACACCCGTGGTCCACAACTCCAGATCGTATCATGCAGTGGCTCCGCCCGTTGACGACAGCGTCTGCAGCGGCCAGGGTTTTGGTGGGCTACCCCAACCGAAACGGGCAAGCCACATGCACGCCGGTCCAACGAACACTTACAAACGCGGGGCGGCTGACGGGCTTATCGTTCTAGAAAGTCGTCTTGCTTCCGCTCGTTGTCCCCTGCCTTGCTCGCCCTGGTGGCTTACCGTTGACTGAAACTAGCTGTCGTGAGCTAGCGAAATCGCTGCCGTGCGAGTCGTGGCAGTACTTCAATGTGTGGGTGGGGATTGACCGATTGAGCAACAAAGAACGACCAGTTTGGATGAAGGTCGCCGACATGGTTCGGAGACAATTCGATGTCCCAGCACGGCACCCCTTTCCCGGAGCCAGCTACCGGTCTTTTCCCAATTGTTCATCCTGGAACCAGCAGCTCGTCTTGTGCGTGCTCATGTCGTGAAAAGACTCTGATCTACGGTGCGGAGTACACGTGCGTTGGCTGGCCTCTCCCTCTCTCTATCGACAACCTGAGAACTACTTCCGAGCCGTCAAGATGGCCGATAGGGAGCCGAAAAAGCCAAAGGCCATGAGGAATGGCATCACATACACCCGCGACTTTGAGATTGTCGAGATGAGCGACCTGGGCGCCGACAAGTCACAAGGCCCCTTTGCGCCCACCACAACCTTTACAGTCTCCGCGGCGCCGCGTGCACGAGTTTCGCGCAAAAAGTCTCTCGGCCGGCGCTGGGCCGACAGCTTCCGCCGTGCACCGGGGCTGCCCAGCAAGGGCCATCATGGTTACCAAATCAATGAGGGCATGCCCGGCCCGGTACAGGTGGACGACCAGGCCGACGATCGCTTCTACGACCTCCGCGCTGCGAACGCGAGGACGGCCAACTCGGGCCTCGCACGGGATCTAAAGGGCCGCCATCTGCAGATGATTGCCATTGGCGGGTCAATTGGTTTGTGTTCTCCCATCCTCCCACGTGTCGACGAGCTGTCGGCGGCTGACGGCAGCTTAGGTACGGGTTTGTTCGTGGCATCTGGAATAGGCTTGTATCAGGGCGGCCCTGCATCCATGCTTTTGGCATACATGGTCACCGGTACCTTTCAGTTCTGCACCATGCAGAGTCTGGGCGAGCTGGTGGTTGCCTTTCCAATTGCCGGCTCGTTTTCCGCCTTTTCCACTCGTTTCTTGACCCCTCGTGGGGCTTTGCCATCGGATGGAAGTAAGTAGTACTCGCACACCGCTCGTGATGCCATCACGACGTCTGCGGCGGGTCAGAACGCTGACTACTGTGTGCATTGAACTAGTTATGCTTTGCAGTGGCTCTTTGCCCTTCCACTGGAGATCATCGCCGGCGCCCTAACGATTCAGTACTGGAATGCATCACTTCCGAAGGCAATCTTCGTCGCGATATTCCTTTTGTCAATCGTTGTTATAAACCTGTTCGGCATCAAGGGATACGGCGAGGCCGAGTTTCTCTTTTCCACGGTAAAGGTCACTGCCATCGTTGGCTTTATGTGAGCAACCCGCAAAGCCCTCGACTAATGACTAGGCTAAACCGAGGACCACATCTTAGCCTGCTCGGTGTTGTCATCAACATCGGCGGCACACCTCACGACGGATACATCGGTGGTAAATACTGGGTCAACCCCGGTGCGACACATAACGGCTTCAAGGGCTTCTGCAGCATCCTGGCGACATCGTCATTTGCCTTTGGCGGCACCGAACTGGTCGGACTTGCCGCAGCCGAAACAGCCAACCCTCGAAAGTCACTCCCTAGCGCCATCAAACAGGTGTTCTGGCGCATAGCCATCTTCTATATTGTCACATTGCTCCTGGTTGGCCTGCTCGTTCCGTACAATGAGCCACGCCTCTTGACGGGACAGAGCACCGTCGACGCTTCGGCCAGCCCATTCGTCATCGCCGTTGAGAGTGCTGGCTCGACGATATTACCCAGCGTCATGAACGGTGTCATCCTGGTCTCGGTGTTGAGTGTTGGCAACTCTGCCGTCTTCGGATCCTCGCGAACCCTTGCCTCCCTGGCCGAGCAGTCCCACGCGCCCAAGATTTTCTCTTACGTCGACCGCAAGGGACGACCGCTGGCGGCCATCATCTTTGCGTTGACCTTGGGACTGCTGGCATACCTCGCTGACGTCAAGGTCCACGATGAAATCTTCAACTGGATGTTGGCGATTTGCGGGCTGTCTAGTCTCTTCACGTGGGGCAGCATCTGCCTGTGCCACATTCGCTTCCGACGGGCGTGGGCAGATGCGGGCCACACGCTCGCGGAGCTGCCCTTCAAGTCCCAGGCTGGCATCGTCGGATCGTACGTTGGTTTAGCTGGCAATGCTCTTGTGCTTGCTTCTCAGGTCTGGCTGGGTATATCGCCGCTCAAATATGGCAATACCCAACTGACGTCGTCGGAAACGGCAAAGAGTTTCTTCCTGAGCGTCATGGCTGTGCCCACAATCCTCATCTTCTACGTTGGACACAAGTTATGGTTTAGAACCAAGGTCATCAACCTCAGATCCATGGACATTGATACCGGGCGAAGCTTCTCGAGAGTGCAGTCCCATTCCACAGAGGAAGAGGACAAACGCCGAGCTTGGCCATTGTGGAAGAAACTTTATCGGTCATTCTGTTGACTCTGCTCTGATTTATACTTCGGTCGCCGTCCGGTCTGGCTTGGGGCGCCCGACGCCTTGTGCCGCGCACCTTGTGTTGGCTGGAGTTCTGAAACGAGCCTGGCGTCGATGTGCTCCGAAAAGGACGAGTCGGCAGTCTGTACGTAAAGCCCGCTGGATCTGCAATGACTCGGTACCTCGATGAAGCCAGCACGCAAGTCCCCAGAACTCCATCTGGGGCGCATGCAGAACCAATGGACCCTCGAGTTGGGCGGTTGGATTGTCGGGACATGTTCGTCGCGTCCTCGACGCCAGCAGCCGGACCGAGATCGTCTTATGGCGTCGACGATTCCCCCCATACAACTTTTGTGGCTCGTGTCCGTCTTGTCGTTTGTTCATCATTCCGAGTACTTGTTGCCTTGACTGATGTCCTGCTAGAACCATCACTTTAGGTCATCCCAGTCACATATTGAGCTTTGTCATCCCCCCTTTCTCGGCGAGCATGCCGTTCGTGCCGATGACTTGCATTATCAATCAATGCTATAATCTCACAGTCAACAATTATCATAACAATCCAATAAATTGACGACGTAATCTCGCAACTCCTGATGGCACGCATTTATAACAGAGTCCCCCAACAAAAAGAAGCATACACGTCCTGACAGCCCCCGTGCCAGTAGATCCCCCTTTTCGCCCCCAAGTCATGACGCCCGTGTTCGATTTGTCAACACCGCAAGGAAAACATTGTGCCCAACATGTCTGGCCGTTCCAATCCGAGAACCACCTTCAAGCATCCGCCGGGCCCTGACTGCGCGTCTTGCGGGTCGTCCTGCCCACCGGCGGCAGCACCTTCTTCTCCTTCTTGGGCCGCGCGGATCCCATCTGGGATGCTGAGAGGCCGTTTTTGACCCCAGTCCCGGCATCGTCGATCCTGGACTTCTTCTCGGGAGACCCAGGCATAGTATTGCCTTGGTCCATGCCGACAGACTCGGCAGTGGCACCCGCGTCGACAGTATCAAACTTGCGCTTCTCGCCGGCGATGGGCTCAGCGGGGGCGGGCCTCACAGCCTCGGCAAGCTTGACAGGCTCAGTAGGCTTGATGGGCTCGGCAGGCTTGACGAGCTCAGCTGGCTTAAAAGGCTCAGCGGGCTTGGTAGGCTCAGCTGGCTTAAAGGGCTCGGCAGCCTGAACGGGTCTAGCAGGCCTGAAGGGCTCGGCAGGCTCAGTGGGCTCAGTGGGCCCTAATGGTGCTGGAGGTGCGGCCGGCTCGTTCACCTTCAGAGGCTCGGCATGTTGCGCCGGCTTTGCCGACTGAGGCGTCACGGTCGGGGCCGAGTCGCGCATCGAAACAGGGCCCGTGATCGGCGCAGGTGCTGGGGCAGGCGCGGGAACCGGCTCCGATGCAGGGCCGGTATGGGTGGCCGGCGCTGCAGTCTCGACAGGCTTGGGCGCGCCGTTCAAGGAGCCAGAAAGAGCATTGCCCACGGCTGGCGCTGAAACGGGCTCACTCCTCGGCAGAGACTCCTTGGGGGTGTGCACCGGCTCCTGAGCGCCGGAGAGAAAGACAGACTCGTTGCGAGGTTCCTTGGCTGGCACGGGCTCTTCGTCAATCTTCAGCTCTGGTCGCGGCGTGCCACCCGCGGGAGTCGAACCATTCATAGGGGTCTGGGGGACGGAATGGACCTCGACAGGCTTCGGGGCACCGACGGCGGGACCAGCGCCGTCGGCAAATCTGATCCCCGCGCCATTTTCCTGCTGACCTGGCTGGCCGAGCTTGCCAAGCTGGCTGCTGTCCGAACCCGTAGGAGCAACGGCAAGGAACGAAGGTCCGTTCATGTTGGCAACTCCAGCTCTCGCCTCCGGGGCGGCATTCTGAGGCGCGCCGACTAGGAGATTGCGACTGTCAGCATATGGAATCCAGCAACATCAACCTCTCCAGGCTTTTGGGTATGACGCGCGACCTCTTGGCGCAAGACCGCTCAGCCGCCCAGTATGCGCCGAGCAGGCTTGAGGGGCTCTCGGGGACATCATCTCCTATCAACAACAATTGCGGAAGCAAGCTCCTCGCAACGCAACGCTCGGCAATGGGCAGTACCTTTGTCAACGGCGGGGGCGAATCCGTCGGCCATGGTGGTGGTGAAGCCGTGAGGTTGTCGTGATGACGTAAGGAGGCAAACAGCGAAAGGGATCGGGTGGCTGGCGGGCTGGAGGACGGCTCGGCGCAGCGGCAAGCGTTTCTCGAGGGGTGGAGGTCCGGCGGGGAGGAAAAGAAGGCAGTTCACAGAGGAGACAGAGAGGGTGCTACAGGGCGACGATTGTGCGCTCGACGGGGTTGCAAGAGGGTGAGGTTGACGCTGGGAGACGGGGTTGAGAGCAGGAGAGTCCGCTTCGGGCCAGGGCGAGGTGGAAATCCGGGCTTGCCTCGCAGCTCGCACCAGCAGAGGGTCACGACGGTTCCACAAACAGCAGCTCTCGCGCCATCGGATCGAGGGCCGGTGTGGGCAGCGCCATGTTCCTCGCCACCGCGCGCCTGCGGGCGAGGGACCTGCGTGCCGTGAGGTTGTACGAGTACCTTGGGTACTTGCCAGTGGCACAGGGGCTGCCAGTACCGTGCGCGTCCGAGGGCCAGAGCTACATGTGCCTTAATCGGGGGGGCCAGCCAGAGGCACGGAAGCAGGGTTGGCAGGTCCCTGAGGACGGGCATGGAACAGCCTGGCAATTGCTGCATTGGGCGTGGGCGTACCTAAGGTAAGGTAAGCAGGTTTCGTCACTTGGGGGGCTGGACCGCACAGTGCCCATGGTCTTCAGGCCGCGGACAGGCCAGCATCCTCCACTGTGACGAGGGTAGATGTTCGCGGCGTCGAGGACGGTGCGGATTGCCGCGATCGGGACCGTCGAGCCAAGCGGGCTCCATTTGCGGGGAAGCCGCTGGCAGCTCTGCAGGGTGTGGGCCGCAAACAACCAAGCCTCGGAGCTGCTGCCCAGTCGCCAATGGGAGGGCGAGGATCGACGGCGAGCTTCGTTCCAGCTCGACGTGAGGGGCCGCGCTTCGCGTCTGCTGGGGATCGCGCCCTGGAACATTGAGAATTTGGGGGAGCGTTCAGTTGGAGCAATGCTGATGCGTGGCTGCGCCAATGCCCAGGTGCTTGGGGCCTGGATGGCTGTAGCGACCTGGAGGACTGAAGCGGCCACCGGTTGAACCTGTACCAGACTTTCAAATCACGTGACACGGCGCGAGCCTTTTTGACAGGCGACTGAAACTCGAGACTCGAGGCACTCACTCATTCAAGGTCCAACTACTTGTCATTGGTCCCTCGGACTCAACGACGACCTCATAGATGGCTCTTGACAATTGCGACTTCACTGAAATCCTTTGCAATATTGCGCAGTCCATCCTTCTTCCCTTTCAAAACCAGGTCCTGGAATCCCGTGAGCACCCCGAGCATAATCGCCTGCATCCGATGCCCGTCTATAGTTCCCAGTAGGGCATCAAGCACGGGCTTGGCCTTTGCCGGCACGTCAAGCATGTCGAGGAGTAGCCGGGTGTCGAAAAAGGACAGGTGCGTCGTGTTGGCGATGGCCAGGTCCATCTTGGAGCTGCGCAGGTTGTCGTAGAGCTCGGGCCAGTTGGAGCCCGGCACGGCGTCGCGACCCGGCACGCCCGTCAGGATGAAGGGTCTGTCGAGCCCCTTTTTTACAACGGGCCCAAGGACATGGCCGTCCAGGTCCATGCCGCCGAGGATGCGGCTGTCTGCGAGCATGGCCGTTGCGGCGGCGGCGCCACCGAGCGAAAGGCCGTAGACGGTGAGCTTCTCGAGGTCGAGTCGGCCGGGGGATCCGTCGGTGAGCCTGTGGAGAACCGACGAGTTGTGCAGTTGATCAACGACAAAGGAAATGTCGGCCGCGCGCACCTATCTTCCCCCGTCAGCAAGCACTCGACGGCTTCACAAGTCCGGCATGCCGGCGACGGTCTCACCTCTCCGGCTTGCAAAAGCACAGCGTGCTCAGTCAAGTTCAAGTTGGCGCCGAGGATGACGTCTCCGTCGGGAAACTCTACAATCGATGCGTCGTACGCGTGGTCAATGGTGACGACGGCGTAGCCCTTGCTCGCCAGCGCCCGCGCAAAGACACTGTTGAGCAACCTCGTCCCGCCGAAGCCGGGCGAGTAGAGAATAACGGGATAACGAGGCTCATTACGGCAATCAGCCGCGCCAGTGGTGGGCAGCTTGGAAAACTCGAGCTGGAAGCGCGCCGCCGCGTCGCTTGGTACCCCCAGCTCGGCAAGCTGGGCTCCCTGGAGCTTTGCTGTCTGAGGCGGCAAGATGGGAAGCCGCTCCACGGGATACTTTCGCCGCGGCTCCAGAGGCAGGAATATGGATATGAGGACACGTCGTGGGTGAGGCTTATCTTTGGGAGCGTAGGGATCGGGACGACTCGTGTCGGTCAGCTCTTGAACTCTCATGGCGACTGAGAACGGACCCGGAGGCCCAGGCACCAAGATGGCCTGCGCAGCTGCCCGGACAGCGACGAGAAGGAAGAGAAGCCGCATCGTGAATCAAACGAGGTTAAGATTAGAAAAAGCGCTGCATGTGCTCTACCTTGAATAGCAAGAGACATCCATTGCAAGTGCAGACGTACGTTGCAGTGTGATTCATCGAGGACCACCAGCAGCACATTTATACGTCGGCTTACGCGACGGTTACGCACGACTTGCAGCCGCTGTAATTACATGCTCGATTGGGTCAACAACCTAGGTACCTAAGCCGTCAGCGGCAGACTGCTGCGCCCCCCAGCTCGGAGGCTTCCTAGACGAGCACTCTGACGGTATTCACCTCGTGGACAGGTGATGCGGCCTCGGGCGACCTCGGCCTCCGCCTGGCCGCGTCGTCTACTCGACGGGGCAGAGCCAAGATCAGCTAAACTTTCGCACACTGCGGTGCATCCGTGGTAGACAAGCCGGGCGTATGCAAATAGGGAAATCGTGCTGTCGGGGCTTTTCCGATAGGCACAGTTTGCGAGTACTGGGCGGCACGCAGCCCTTGGGCACGCATTCGCCCGGCTCAAGCACAGCATCATCATGGAGCATGAAGAGCGACGCCAGGATGCCGCTCAAGTGAGGGCGATCTGGATGCGATTTCGAACGATCCATGATTCGTCTGCGAGGATCTGTTGTCGCGGGGCGCGAAGCTGCAACTACCTACCTGTAGACACTTTACTTTCATCACGCTATTCCTCAACGATGTTTAGTTAGAAGATGAGGTAGACAGTCAGGGGCTTGGAGACACGTATGAAAGGCAACGCCCTCATCCCCGAGGACCTCTGCTCGAACACCCTGGATAGAGTTCCTAGTCGATCTGCCCTTGCTGTATCATTGGAATCTTCATCTGCGTCATTGTTCTTATACGAAGACAATTGCCGTTGCGAGACCTGTGTACTTGTAGCCGAAAGACTGGACCAATTACCCCCAGGCCCGCCAGCAACCCCAAGCCCCAGGGCAGATTTCAGGGGGCCCCATGCGCTTAGTCACCCAGCTTCGCCTCGACACGAGCCGTGCATTGTGGCCCAAACCAGCGCGACGACTTCCAACCAGCAACCCGACGACAGCCCCCGACCTTTTGCGAAAAGCCAACTTCACCACGATCTTTTGCCTGTCGCTTGCTGCCGCTCTTCGCCGCTAGAGATAGCCGTCTCCAATTGTCCTCGATTCTTCCCTTGCAGCGCCGCTCTCCTTCTTCGCAAAACCACACACCATGGCACCCGTCAAGGCGTCCAAGGAAAAGTACTCGGTCATCCTGCCGACGTACAATGAGCGGAGGAATCTGCCCATCATGGCGTGGTTGCTGAACCGCACCTTTACGGAAAAGTAAGACGGGACACGTTTCCATCGCGCGTTCCCCCCCCATCAGAGGGGCCGGTAGACGTTGGCTGACATCGCCCCTAGCAAGCTCGACTGGGAGCTCATCATCGTCGACGACGGATCGCCCGACGGCACGCAAGAGGTGGCCCACCAGCTCGTCAAGGCCTACGCGCCGCACGTCGTCCTCAAGCCCCGCGCGGGCAAGCTCGGCCTCGGCACCGCCTACGTGCACGGGCTGCAGTTCGCGACGGGCACCTTCGTCATCATCATGGACGCCGACTTCAGCCACCACCCCAAGTTCATCCCGCAGATGGTGGCGGTGCAGCACGCCGGCGGCTACGACATCGTGACGGGCACGCGCTACGCCGGCGACGGCGGCGTCTTTGGCTGGGACCTCAAGCGCAAGTTTGTCAGCCGCGGCGCCAACCTCTTCGCCGACACGGTGCTGCGGCCCGGCGTCAGCGACGTCACCGGCAGCTTCCGCCTCTACAAGAAGAGCGTGCTGGAAAAGGTGATTGCGAGCACCGAGAGCAAGGGCTACACGTTCCAGATGGAGATGATTGTCCGCGCAAAGGCCATGGGGTGCTCCGTCGCCGAGGTGCCCATTTCCTTTGTCGACCGCCTGTACGGCGAGAGCAAGCTGGGCGGCGACGAGATTGTCGAGTACGCCAAGGGCGTCCTGTCGCTGTGGCTCAAGGTGTGAGCTGCGGAACACATGGCTGTACACGATGTAACTTGATGCTCATCCTCCGCATAATCAATACCACAGACCATTCATTACATATGTTGAACCATGTGCAACTTTTCATATCCTGTTGCATGCAAGAGTCTACCAACGACATGGCCGCCACGCCTACACGTTCCTGCCGCCCGTCACCATGATGGTCTGCCCCGTCACGTAGGCAAACAGCGGGCTCGCCACGGCCAAGATGCTGCTCGCCGCCTCCGTCGCCGAGCCGGGCCGCCGCAGCGGAATGTCGGCGTACAGAGCGGCGGCCGCGGCACCGCCGTCCTCGCCCTTGCGCGAGGCCCGCTGCTTCTGCGGGATGCCGAGGCTGATCCTCTCGCCGCCGGGCCCCTCGACAAAGGCGCCGTCCTCCTTGGCGGCCGTCAGCCGCGTCTCGATGTGGCCAAAGGCGACGGCGTTGCAGCGCACGCCAAACCGCGGGCCCCACTCCTTGGCGATGGTCTTGGTCATGCCCACGACGCCGGCCTTTGCGAGGGCGTAGTTGACCTGGCCGGCGTTGCCGTGGACGCCGCTCGTCGACGAGACGTTGACGACGCAGCGGGGCTCGCCGTCGCCGACGCGGAAGTAGGGCGCGGCGGCGCGGACGAGGCGAAAGGGCGCGGTGCAGTGCAGCGCCACGATGGTCTCCCACTGCTTGTCGCTCATCTTGTGGATGACGCCGTCCCACGTGTAGCCGGCGTTGTTGACGAGCACGTGGATCTTGCCGCCGCCAAACGACGCCGCCTTGTCGACGAGGGTCTGGGTGTAGCCGGCGTCGAGGACGTCGCCGGGCACGCTGATGGCCTGGCCGCCAGCCTTGACGATGTCATCGGCGACGGCGGCGCTCTTGGCTGTCGGGGTGTAAGCACGAGGACGTACTTGCGCGTAGAAGCGTAACGTGAAGGAGCTTGCTTACCCGCGTCAATGTCGGCGACGACGACCTTTGCGCCCTCGTTTGCAAACAGGCGCGCCGTCTCGGCGCCGATGCCCTGGCCGCTGCCCGTCACGATGGCGACCTGGCCCGCCAGCAGGCCCTTGGGGTAGTTGAGGTGGCCCGCGAGCTGGGCGACGCGGTCCGTCATGGCGGCGGTGGTGGTGGTGTGTCGGTGCGTGTGACTTTTAATCCGGAAACACAGTGTCACTGGGGTCAGATTCGAGGGCGAGTATGAATCAAGAGTCGTGGTGTATTGCGCAATGAATTAAATGCTTCATGAACCATGACCGTCTTGATTAATCTGGGGGTGGCGTTGGACGTGCCGAGGTCTCGGTGGCTGTCCCCGCACCGGCCGGCAGTGGCGGCGCCCATTGTTGCTCCGCACTCGGCGGTGCTGAGAGCCGCTGGTCCTACCGGCTCCGGACACTTCGATACCGCTCAATGCAAGCAAATGACGAGGCGGGTAGGGTTCCCTGAGCACAGCTTCAAAATATGGCTGTCCCAGAAAGCTCCGGAATGAGGCATCTGTTCAGCTGTTGCTCCTCCCAGCGCAAATGTCACGCTACAGCTTAAAGTCGGCATTCATCTTCTCCCACCCCGCCGGCGACTCCTCCATGCCCGCAACCCTCTCGGCGAGCTTCATCTTCAGGTTGCGATTCTTCTCGGTGCACAGCTCGTACATTGTCGAGAGGTTAAACAGGAGCGTGTGCGACGACAAGCCAGAGTTGACAAGCCCCTCGAGGACCTCGCGGCCCTACAGGCAGTAATTAGTATGCGGCGCGAGCGCGCTCCGTCATCGTACGGACTCACCTCGTGCATCTTCCCCAAGTACAGCAGGCAGACGGCCGTGTTGACGCCCACCATCTCGTCGCCCTCGAAGAAATCGCCAAGGCCTTGCCACTTTTCAAGCGCAGCCTCGTAGTCGGCGTCGGCCATGTCGCAGAGGGCCAGGATAATCCTGTCCGTCTCCGCCGCATCCTCGGCTCCAGGCCTCGCGCAGCTCCGCGCCTTTTGTGCATCGCCCAGGTGTAGCCACAGAAGCGCCTTTGCGAGCGCCAGCTTCCCGTCGCCGCGGTCCCGCAAGCTGCCGAGGTGGTGTGCTGCACCGGGCAGATCGTCCATCTCGATGAGTGCACCGGCGACCTTGATGCCCAGGTCGTGGAGCCGCGCTTTCCACAGCTCTCGCGCCGTGTTGTCGTGCCGGGCCGAGGCCTTGCGGATGTGTTCCCTCGCTTCCCTAGCGAGCTCGTGGTAGCTCATGACTGCTCTCCTCGGATCCCCGAAGCCGAGCGCTTGCAGGCGCACGTTGAGCACGCGTAGCTCCCACGGCACCAGGTGCTCGCCCGTGGTTTCGTCGACGTAGGTGCCGATGTTGTTCAGGTCTTCCAGGGCCTTTACCTCTTGAGCCGCCAGCGGCGTACAGTCAATCAGCGTCAGACACGCCAGCCGCGTGTACAGGAGGCTGAAGATTCGGTCTGCATCCTGCGGGTCAACGCCACCGCTCGCCCCCGCGCCCGTCAGTTCCTGAACCGCAGCAATGGCTGCCGCCCGAAAGTGCCCGCGTTCCAATAGCTGCTCCAGCGGCGCCGTGGGATCCGGTTGCTTGGGGGAATTCCGGAATGCGAGGGGAACGTTGAGTGGCGTGAGCGGGTGGTAGATTTCGGGCCGGAGAAGGAAGGAAAAGTCCTTGGGGCGGGCCTCGCCGACTTTAGGGATCGGCGAGGCGGCAGCATGGCGTTGACGGGCAGAGGCGGCGCTGCGACTCGGTGTTTGAGGGGCCGGACTGCGTTGAGATGGTTGGGGTGTGGATGGCGGCGAGAGAGGATCACTAGACATGTCAGACGGACTGCGAGGCACAGCGGCGGGGCTTGCGACGAACCCATCCGCATCGAGGGGCCCTTTGGTGGAGGACCGTGGTCTTGAAGCTATTCCCAAGGTCAGCGCTGCTCACTTGCTATACCCGTGAGATGGATCACGGCGTTGGCTCGCGTCCACCATGGCAGGACCACAACTCACGTCTCATGGCAGATGGCTTGTTCCTGGCATGGCCCTGTGATGGAGCCCTTTCAGGCTGGCTCATGACTGTCTCTCGCGTCAATGTGTAGATGGTTTGCAAGCAGTCCCTTGAAGATGAGCTGGTGAAGGTGAGGTGAAGACGGCGGCGGATAATTGCCGGCTAACCCCCCACCACTTCTCCGCGCCGCCAACGAACTCGTCAACCCACTGACCGCATCTCTCCCACACCATGACTTGTCCAGCAGAAGCCCGAAAGCTACCATTCATATTGTCCACGCAATGACACGGTGGGACATAACACATACGCGGCAGGGAGAGACGGTCGTGGCTTTCACAGTGTGGAGCTCCTCAGTACATCTTAGGGAGCCCAACGTTGCTCATTGAGTCGGCTGGTTCCCCATGTCCCCGGCTCTTCAATGATGGCCTTTCCCCTCTTTTGGCACAAGTTTGCGGGTGCTACTGCAGGCAGGGATCATCTATTGCTGTCCGACGTAACCTCGAGGCGTCAGCGGCAAGCTCGACAGCGCAGCGCCAAGATATGTTCGCAGTCGTGTAATTGGTTGTTACACGAGGAGGAGCAAGCCGTCGGCTGCTTTGAAATAACCCAATCTGTAGTCTTTTCGATCCTCGGACTGGGCCGCAATTGAGGCTCATCAGCACTCGAGTGAGTGGCATTGACGGCCAGTTGATCACCATACAGCAGGCGTCCGACATCTTTCTTGATCCAATGCTCCGCTCATCTGCCGGCTCTGGGCAGCTTACAACCGCTGCACGAGTGCCGGCGTGGTGCGCGATGCGCGACAAGTGCATCATCATTCCGGCAGTCCCCAATGTGGTCAGATCCGTTGATCCGAGACTAATCTCCTCTGGGCTCGTCACACCTCGCGGTAACGTAGTATGCAAGTCGTCAGCATCAATACAACTCCAAACCTCGTCACGATATAAGAAATGAATTGCCGTCAGAACGGAAGCCATGCGACGGTGACGGATTGATCTTGCGAAAGAAAGTCACCATGGCTCGTTTGGCTCGACTTGTTCTGCTCGGAGCGATTCTGCTGTCATCTGTCCTGGCAAAGACGCAGTCGGTCGATGGCATCAAGGGTCTTGCTGATCGACTATTCAACGGACACGGCGGTGACTTTGAGTTCTCGCTGACTACTGACCACGAGCCATGGTCGCGCTGGAACGAGGCCACCAACGACAATTACACCGTCTCAAAGTCGGCCAAGGGCAAGATCCATGTTCAAGGCACTACGCTGAGTGCTCTTGCGAGAGGGTAAGCGACGATGCCGATAAAACACCCTGCCTATCGTTCTTTGGTGAGACTAACCCGACCTACCTGGGGATCCTAGACTGCGACACTATGCAACAAACACACTGCAACTGGACGATTTCTGGTTCGTCGACAGTTACAGGAAGGTGTCTGGTCCATTGCCGGTCCCAAGCAAAACCTTGACCGGGTCGAGTGTCGTGCCGTGGAGGTACAATCTGAATACGTGTAGGACCTGTTGAACCTTTGAGCTGTAGCGTCTCAGGGGCTAACGGATCTTCGCAGTGACCTTTTCATACACCTTTGCTTGGTACAGCTGGAAAGACTGGGAAAGGTTCCTCGACTGGGCTGCGTGGAGAGGCATAAACCTGCAGCTTGCTTGGGTCGGCTACGAAAAGATCTTTCTGGACAGCTTCCGTGATCTGGGAATGACCGACAAGGAGATTCTCCCCTTCTTCAGCGGTCCAGCATTCCAGTCTTGGAACCGCTTCGGTAACATCAAGGGATCCTGGGGAGGTGTGGGAGAGCTGCCTCTTGCCTTTATCGAGTCTCAATTCGACATGCAAAAGAAGATTGTCGCCCGGATGGTTGAGCTCGGCATCACTCCGGTGCTGCCAGCTTTCCCTGGCTTTGTTCCAGAGGCCATTCGTCGCGTTCGACCAAACGCGAACCTCACCAAGGCCAGTAATTGGCTTGGAGTAGCCGAGTACAGCGAAGACTACTTCCTGGACCCGCTCGACGCCACCTCGACCGAGCTGCAGCATTTGTTTGTGACCAAGCAGATGGAGGCCTTTGGAAACGTCACCAATATGTACACGCTGGACCAGTTCAACGAGATGGTACCATCGTCCGGCGATGGTGCCTACCTCTCCGGAGTCTCCAAGCAGACCTACAAGGGCCTGACGGAAGCGAACCCGGCCGCCATCTGGCTGATGCAAGGCTGGCTTTTCTTTTCGGCCGAGGCCTTTTGGACCCAGGAGCGCATCGAAGCGTACCTGGGAGGGGTCGAGGACAAGAAGGGTATGCTGATCCTCGATCTCTACTCCGAGGACCACCCGCAATGGCAGCGGACCAAGAGCTACGCCGGCCGGCCGTGGATATGGTGCCAGCTGCACAGCTTTGGCAGCAACATGAACATGTTTGGTCAGATCACAGACGTCACCGTCGGTCCGACCGAGGCGCTCAAGGCTTCGGATACGTTGGTCGGATACGGTCTCACGGCAGAGGGCTACGAGGGCAACGAGGTAGTGTACGACTTGCTTCTCGACCTGGCTTGGTCGTCCACGGCCATTGACACCAAGAGCTATTTTCGAGAGTGGACTGCAAGCCGATACGGCGGAGTGTCACCCGTTCCTGAGGCATTGTACCAAGCCTGGGAGCTCATGCGCCAGCATGTCTACGACTGCAAAGATCCCGGTGTCCCCAGATCCGGCGTGGGAGTCTATCAGCTGGCGCCGGTCATCTCGGGCATGGTCAACCGGACCGGTGTCTTTCCTGCGCCGACTCTTGTTCACTACGACCCAAACATTTTGAAGCAGGCATGGAGTCTGATGCTGAGAGCGGGAGTGCAACAACCCATGCTGTGGCGTGTCCCCGCCTTTGAGCTTGACTTTGTCGATGTGACGCGGCAGGTCATGACCAACTCTTTCATCGACATCTACACGGACCTTGTGCAGGCATTCAACGCCACCATGCGAAAGGTCGAGCAGGGCGGGAAGCATTCCTCGGCCTCGGCTTGCGACGTGTCTGCCAAGGGAAAGAAGCTACTTGGGTTTCTCGACGCGCTCGATCTAGTCCTCTCCACCAACGAGCACTTTACCCTGGAGAAGTGGCTAAGCGATGCACGACAGTGGTCCGGCGGCGACGACAAGCTCTTTGCCCTGAACGCCCGCGGCCAAGTGACGGTGTGGTTCTGGGAGGTGGCCGGCTTGAATGATTACTCTGCGCGGGCATGGAGCGGGTTGACGCGCTCGTACTACCGCCAGCGATGGTCCATCTTCGTCGACGGCCTGAAGAATGCGACCAAGACGGGGTCGCTCGACGAGACGGCTCTCAACCTGGAGATTCGCGCCTTTGAGAAGCAGTGGCAGCATGGAGGCTGGGACTTGGACGTGGTGCAGACCAAGGGAAAGGCCAATGTGAGGGACACGGTGAGCCTAGTCCAGCAACAGTGGCCCGATGTCTTTGGCGTGGCGTCTTGATGAGGCGCTGCAACGGGTAGACAAAGCACCGCGGATTCTCGTTATGCTAACAAGCTCATGAGAGCGGGTGCCTCGTGAGTGTTGATGGTACAATGAAGGTTCACTGCTCCGTGACTGTGATTCTTAGCACCATGACAGCCGCCACGAACGGGTGTCGCATCGTTTTGCGTACAACAGGCGAGGAATCACATGCCTTGTTGAAAGAGAATGGCAGTGTGGATTCAATGAAAACTCACAAGCACGCATACGGCCACACGGAGCTTCTTCGTGAGAAGCATGTGGCATGTGATGACCACGACAGACGTGTAAAAGGACCTTGGGGCAACGAGCAGGTAGTCAAGCGACTGATTTGACTTGTTCCGGAGACTACGGAGACTAATTGTCAACGCCAAGCCCGCCCCCGCGTTTCACGAGCCGTTGCAGCTGTCCTCGCCTCCTGGCTGTCGTCTCAAAGAGAGCTGCCGGGGGGGCGACGGCGCAACGGCCAAACAGCTTGCGTCCGTCTGGCGACTGGGACAACTCTCGCCGCCGTGCTTTAGCTTTGGGTTGTTAAGAGACGGGCCGCGTGTTTCGTCCTGTCGTGTGTCCACTTGGTTCGAAGAAGCATAATCGGATCCCCCTCAACCCCACAGT
>JALHBZ010000188.1:7877-47482 GCA_024340015.1 Tolypocladium ovalisporum | reverse complement strand
CCCCCCCCCCCCCCCCCACCTCAACTGACCAAATTACCCTAAAATTACCTAAAGCGGAAGGTCGGCTGATCATGGACCCGGACCTTAGCCGACTATCCGTCTAGACCTTAACTAACTATTATTAGGTACCTAACCTAACCTATTAGGCTAACTAGTTATTAACTAGTTACTAACTAGTTACTAACTCGTTATAAATTAATTTCTATAATTAGGTATATTAGTTATTATTTAAGCGCGATATATATTAAACATATAGTATTATAAGTATATATAAATTAGGGTAACTTATTTAAAGCAAAACTACTAGAACTAATTACTAGTATAATAGTAACCTATTTAAAGAATAAGTACGTTATTATATAAGGAGCCTATTTATATAGCTATATAGTAACCGAATTATTTATAAGAAGGCTAGGAAATCTCTTTTACTCCTCTATTATAGCCTCTATTTTCTTATAATACTAAATAGTTACTAACCGCTTTATAGTATATATATAACTAGTTCTTATTATTATATTATTAACTATTTTATAAACGTTTTTATATTATTAGTAAGATAGTTTTATAATTATTTTAACTCTTAAGAAGAGTTATAAGGATAACCCTAGGTATTTAAAATACCTAAATAGTAGTATATAACTCTAGGATAATTTAATCCTAGAGCTTATACTTAATATAGTAAATAACCTAAAGGAATTTATAGTTAAATAAATACTTAATAAGTATAGTATAGAGCTATATAGATCTTCCCGGGAGAGGTCTACTACTAATTTAAAGAGAATAGAATACTCTAGTTATATAAGTAATACCCTATACCTAGAAGAATTAGTATTAAATCGGTTTAGAGTTAATTAATAACTTTATTTAGTTAAGTAAGTTCTCTAGTAAGTTATCCCTCTATAACTATTATAAAAAAGGCTATAAGATCTATATTAAGGATAGGAAGTCTAGTTATAATAATACCTTAGTAGAGGCTATATTATTTTATAAGTATCCCCTTATAAAATAATTTTAGATCGATTATTATTTAGTTTAGGCTAGTATAATAACTTCTCCTCTAGGCTTATACTTACTTAGTCCCTAAGAAAGCTAAAAGAGCGCAGGGCTTCGCTAGATCTAGTCCCTATCCTACTACTTATAGTAGCTATTATAAATAGGGATATTATTAGATATACTAAAGTAGCTCTTATTACCTTAGTATAGGATACTAAGGATAATATTAATATAGCTATAATATATAAGGTAAAAGTTATTTACTTAGTTAATAATATAAGTTAAATTAATTCTTAATTATATTTAGAATATATATTAATTAATTATAAATAGAATTTAAATAAGCCTTTAGATAATAATAATAATAAAGAAAATAGTAATAGTAACTCTAATAGTATTAAGGCTAGCGAGACTAGTATTATAAATAATAATAATAGAGATAATAATAGAGATATTATAAGTTTAAAATAAATAGAAAATATTTTTAAGTTAATAGCTAATTAATTTAACCTTAGTAATACGAGTATATCTACGAAGACGATAATAATACCTATAAAGACGAAGGCTCTATCTTCGGAGATAATACGCCTATATAGTCTTCTATTAAAGTTTAGGTATCGAAATCGATTCTTAATTATATAAAATATAAAAGCTAATTATTTTACTAGGCCTTAGCTATATATAAGTCTAAGTATATATAAGTAACTTTTACTCGATAGCCTAAATAAATAGAGCCTAATACTACTATTAATAAGGAACTCGATAATATAGTATATAGTTGAATATTTTTAAATTATTTTAGATTTATTCTTAAGATAATTACTAATTAATTATAAAGAGACTACTTATCTTAAGTAGTATAAGACTAAAAAGTATTATAAGTATAGATCTAAGAAATTAATAGCGATATATACTTTAGAGTCTAAGCTTAAGTAAGTAGAGTATAAGACTACCTCTATATAGAGTAATAATATTATATAGTAAAATTATTTTTATCTTATTTTAAATATATATACTAATTAACTTTATAGGAAGCTACTTAGCCTAAGACTAAGAAATAGCATAAGCTCAAGTATAAGCTAATAGTAGTATAAGCGCTAGAGTAAATAGAGCTAATAACCTCGCCTACCTAGGATAACGATAATATTATATAGTATAATTATTTTTAAAGTATTTCGAATATATATATTAATTAATCTTCTAGGAATCTACCTAGGCTATAAGTAAGAAGTAGTATAAGAAGTAGTATAAGAAGTAATATAAGCTTAAGTATAAGTAAGAAGCGGCGTAAGTATTATAACGCGAGGAGATAGAGGCTAAGACCGCCTCTATTTAGAACGATAATAATATTATATAGTAATATAATTATTTTTAATTTATTTCGAATACGCTTACTAATCTATTCTCTAGGAAATTACTTAGACTAAGAGTAAGAAGTAGAGTAAGAAGTAATATAAGTATAAAGCTACTCTAGTAGTAGCGCTAGTACTAGGGCCTAAGTAAATAGAGGCTAAGATCGCCTTTACTTAGAATAATAATAATATTATATAATAATATAATTATTTTTAATTTATTTCGAATATATATACTAATCTATTTTCTAAGAACCTACCTAGCCTATAAGTAAAAAGTAGCGCAAGCCTATATATAAGCTAGAAGCGGCCTAAGTATTAACTCTAGAGTAGATAGAGAGCGAGACTATACTTACTTAGAACGCCGAAGATATAATATAATATAATTATTTTTATTTTATTTCGAATATATATACTTATTAGTTTACTAAATACCTACCTAGCCTAAATAGCCTAAGTCTAAGGTATAGAAGAAGTATAAGGCTAAAGTAAAGTATATAGCTAAGGCTACTTCTAAGCTTGCTATACCTTAGTAAACTAAGCCTAATATTAAGGGAGCTAATATTATAGTATAGTATAAACTAATTTTCTAACTATTTAATATATAGATACTAATTAATTACTAAGAGCTTACTATTTCTAATATAGCTAGCTTAAATAATAAGTATAAGCCTAAGTATAAGCTTATAGGCTTATAGATAGTTACTATACCTTAGTAGACTAAGCCTATTATTAAGGAAACTAATATTATAGTATAAGAAAAATAAGTTTAGAATCGATTTAAAGAAGAAGTTTATTATACTAGCTAGCTCTTAGAGCTCTAGATCTTCTACTTTTAGCTAATATAGGAAAAACCCTTAAGGGGAAGAAAACCTATATCCTCCTATTAGGTTAATATTAGGTCGGTTAAGGCCTAGTTACGACGGTAAGGCGCTAGGGGTATAGAGCCTAGCCTAGTCCTAGGTCTTAGAGGGGGCCCCCCCCTAGTATTAGGGGGGCGTCGGGGCGTCCCCTTGGCGAGTAAGTAATACGGGATAGGCTATATCTAGGCCCGTCCCTACCTCCTAGCTATACTAGGAGGGGTATAGTTCTATAGCGGCTCTAGCGCGGGTACTCTAGGGTATCGGGGCGTCTTTGTACTCCTAGTGCTCTAGTAGGGCGGTCTTACTAGTCCTCCGTCTAGCTCTAGCTTCTGGGGGGGGCCGCCTCTAAGTCCCTCGTTACCTACCCGGCTACGCGCTAGGGGCGCGTTAGCGTTAGCCCGGCGCTCTCCTCGCGCCTTGTATAAATGGTATTTAATCGGTATACTATTTTTCGTAGTATTATTACCCCTATAGCTCGTAGAGTTATTATACCGCGTAAAGCTAGCTTCCTCTATACTACCGAGGCTACCTTATTTCTTTTTCTTTTATATATCGCTATTACTAGTAAGTTAAGCCCTTTATTTCCTTCGTTGCGTTATTACTATATTACCTCGTTAACCCTATTAGAAGGGCGCGCTAACTATAAGAGTAGTTATACTTTCTCTCTCTCGCTCCTTATTACTATACTAATAAGTATCTATTAATAAGTTATATTTATTATATTATCGGGTCGACTAACGTATAATAGATCTTCTAAATAAATATTTTCTTTTTCTTCGTGCTTAAGGCTATTATAAGTATGCCCTATATCTACCCTATAAGCGCGTCGTTAATAGGTTAGTAGATATCTAAGAAGAGCGTCCCCGAGTAGGTATTCTACGAGTCTAATACCGACTATAGTAAGGATAACGATAGTAATTGTATATATCTCTACCCTATTTCCGCCGCGGTATCGGTACTAACCTATCGGTAGCTTAGCTCTATCTGCTCGATCCCCTACTATACCTATATATCTCGAATCGCTAGGAAGCATAGCCTCTAGTACTACGACTCTACTAGTAAGTTAGCCCGTTCTTATATTATCCCCGCTATATAATACTAACTAGATAGCTAGTAATAGCCTAAAGTACTTTACTTATATTACTACTAAGAAAGGCTATAAGCTAGTAAGTCCCTACCCTAGAGTCTCTATAGTATTAGTACTAATATATAGCGGTAGATCTATAACCTCGAAGCCTAGGGCCTTACTATAAGGCTTACTAAAGATTTAGCGAATCCTAAGGTAAGTTACTATAGGTTCGCATTAGATCTAGTCTATACTAACTATTAATAAAGAAGAAAAATTAAGATTATATATATAATAAAGCTAAGCGGGCTATAAGGTCTAATAAGAAGAATAAGAAGGGCGGCTCTACTATAGCTATAGCCTAGACCTATATCGGTAACGACTCGCTTACCCGCGCTATCGAGTATAATAATATAGTCTTAATAGAAATCGCTATAACCCTATACTATATAGAGGCCGACTAGAAGTTAAGCTAGGACCGCTTTAACTACGACTTAGCTAACTAGACTAATAGTAATAAGCCTACTAGCTCTACTAGGGGTAATAATAGTACTAATAATACCCTAGCTACGAAGTATCCCCGCCGTAGAGCTACTAGGGTTAAAGAGGGAGGATTAAGCAAGGGGAAGGGGGGCGCGAAGGCGCTAGGAAACTACTATAATACTATAGTAGAGAAGACTATAGGTAGTAAGATACTACTAAGTATCGTGGCTAATACGGCCGAGGGTAATACTAGAGGTAAGGGTATAGGTAGTAAGTAATTATTAGGTTAGTAGCGGGTTAGACCTATTATATATTCGCCTTCTATAAGGCTTTACTTCGTTTTTAATTCTATATAACATTAAGTTTCCTCTATTATTATTACTCTTATACGTTCTATATATCCTTATAGTAATAAAGGGTTATACTCGCTTCGGCTACTTTCTATTCTTAGTTAAGCTATAGTACTAAGTAGAATTAGTCTAGGGGCTTATATTAGAGAAACTAATAGGCTAGAAGGCCTATTAGTTTTAAGTCGTTAAGTACTATATAGAGTATATACTAATCTTAGATTAGTATTAATAGGTTATAGTAAGCCTCTAAGAGTATTATATAATTAAAGAAGATATAAAAGACTATTTCCTCCTTTACCCTATAGGGGTATAGGGGCGACTCTATATTAAGTATTAATATATTATATAAGAAGCTTTATAGGCCTAGCTTCCCTATATATAATTAAATTAAGGCTATACTCTTATATTTATATAGGTCTTTATAGGCTACTAAGTCCTTAGGCTAGCCTTAGAAAGAAGGGTTAATATCGGCTACCTAGTAGTCGCGGCGGGCGCGCGATAAGCTTATAGTGGCTACGAGGCGGGTCTATCGTTCCCGCTATACCGCCTCCGTTATAAGGGCCGGGGTCTCCTCTCCTACGTGCTAGCTCTATATTTATACTACCCTACGTGCTCCCGGTACTCTCTATAGGCCTCTAGGTTTTAGGAGTACTCCCGAGACCTTAGCGTAGGCGGTACGAATTTGCCCCGCTATCCCTATAGCTTTGAGTCGTGCTTCGAATCGGGCTACCCGTGCCTTTAGGTATATATCTAGTAGAGGGACTATAGCTTAGGTCTCTAGGCTCTTAATTAGGGTTACCTTATATACCCCGAGTATAACCTATAGGTATACTAACTACTCTTTAAGGAGTTCTCTCGCTACCCCCTATAGGTTGCCTTATATATACGTTAGTATATAGAAGGTTAGTATACTATATACTATTATACTTTAAATAACCTTAGTATAAATCTCCTAGGCTTACCTGAGTTAGTACCCCTATATTAACGCCGCGAGTATAGTAAGGGCCGCTCGTTAGCTATATAGCTTAGCTCGTAGCTTCTTAAGGTATTCGTACTACCTTAGTTTATAGTATAGCTATACCCCTAGGAACCTCGCGCTCTCTACTAGGGCGACTTTATCGTTACCGAGTTATACTCGTATTATTACTAGGGCGCGTATACGCGTAAAGTAGATTAGCTTGCTTTTAGAGGGCTTGAATTACGCTCTAGCCTAATTTGCTTACTAGTTGTAGATATACTATACGGCCTCGAGGCGTCTTCGTATCGTTGTCGTGCGGGTGCCGAAGGCTAGGATATTCGTATCGTCTACGAAGCCTACGATAGCCGTGCCTAGCACGGCCTTGAGGGCGCTATAAAGCGTGCTAACGTATAATAGAAATAGTATAGGTAAAATCGGTAATCCTTAGGGGACGCCTACTTAGACGGGGAGGGCCGTCGATATAGCGTTATCGAAGTAAAGGCAGGCCGTTCAATTGAATAGGAAGCTAGTAACCTACCGTACAAGCTAGAAGGGGAGGCCCTTATTGCGTATAACTATTAGTAAGTAATTATAGTCGATACGGTTAAAGGTACCTTTGAGATCTAGCTATAAGAGCGATGCGATGCCGTGGCGATCCTATGCTATCTCTACGAGTTCTATAATAAGGCGTAGTACAATCTCCGTAGAGCGTTAGGGCTTATTCCCTATCTAGCCTTTGGGGAGTAGTCGGTACTCCTCTACCGTAGCCGCAAGGCGTCTTATAATCGTTGCTTCTAAGACCTTCCTAATCGTATTAAGTAGTAAAATTAGTCTTTAGGCGTTAGGTAGGTATTACTATTCCTTAGTCTTCCCTAGCTTTAGTATTATAATTACTCTTACGGTACGAAATCGGGTTAGGAACGTCCCGGTCTCGTAGCTCGTATTAAGTAGTATAAGTAGTATAAGGGTAGCCGGCCGCCTATATACCTTAATAAGCCTAAGGGGGAGATTATCCTTACCTAGTGCTTCTACGAGGCTATACGGCGTAGTATCTCCTCGATATCCTTAACCCTAAAGCGAGAGTTAAGCGGTATTAACGCGGGGTAGGTATAGGGGTTTACTAGGCCCTAGGGTCGGGCTCCTATTACTTAGTTAGGTCGTAAGAAGAACTACTAGGCAAGGACCTAGGTTTTCTTAGCGTAGGTAATAGTATAGCTTATATCGTCCTAGCTAAGGGGCGGAATCTATAGTAATACTAGCGCGGTCCCGCTTTAAAGTCTTGCCTATTTTTCTACCTCTATAGGGCTAAGGGGTCGGCCGATACGTTATAGACTAGCTATCGCTATGAGCTTCGCCTCGCTGCGTAAACGGTATAGCCCTATACCGCGTCTACCTCTAGTAGCTACTCTTAGTATACTTGGTTTTTTATACGGAGGTAGAGTCTCTTTACCTTCTTTACTTCGCAGACTACTATATCTACTTCCTAAGTCTACTATAGTTCTCTTCTAGCTCTAGGCCGGTTCGTCCGGCGTAGAGTAGCTACTTTTACTATCCCTTGTAGTTAGGTAGTAATCTAGGTTACGTAGCTATTAACTTCCTCTAGCGTAGATAGTATTACTAGCGAGTTCTTAGGTCGAAATTAGACTATAGCCTCAGTAAGGGTTCTCTCTTTATCGATTATTCTCTATACGAAGGATAGGGATATAGATATACTTAGTAATAGGGGCGCGGTAGTATCGATATAGATTACCTATAGAAAATAGTTAGATCTAGTAAGGTCTACTTACCCTTAGTATATAATTAGTATATTATATATAGCCTAGGCGTAGTCTATTATACTATCCCTATACCTATAGGCGAAGCGAGTAACCTCGCCCTATAGCGTTACGAATCTAAGGCGCTATCGCGCTACTAACGTAACGAGGTAGTCTAACCCTAGCGATATTTAGTTATAGGAGTCTTATAGTAAGTAATATAGATTAAAGTCGCCGACGAGTATATATCGGTCGTATACTAGCCTCTAGGCAAGCTCGTAGATAAGGCTAACCTAGCCTATACTTATAAATTTTAGTAAATAGATTAAGTAAATTATTATATTATAGCTTATAATAGTAACCTTATACTAGTTATCCCTTACTTTAGTTATCTACGTATTAGCCCTATATTACTTATAAATATATAGTATTGCTCTACCTACCTAGGCGGCGAGGAAGTACTATTCTCGGCCTAGGTATACTAGGTATCCGGTCTATTAGTCTTAGTAGGCTTTCTAGAGTATAATAATATTATACTTAGCGCTACCCTATAGCGCGAGGTATATAAGAGCTAGTTTCTTCGCTATATTTTAGTAAAGGACTTAGATTATAGATATTAGTAGTCTAGGGCGGCTATATTACGCTATAGGGGTAGGGTTAACTCGGGTCTAGTAAGGAGAGTTTATCCTCGGTCTTACTTAGCTCTTATTAAGAGCGTTATTACCGATAGTTATCCTAGGGGGTTTATCTTCTTCTTCTTTAAGTCTAGTCTAGATAGGCTCCGGGTCGTATAGGTCTATTCTACCTTAGGGTTAGTATAATATTAGCTTAGAGCTAGGTTAGTATAGCTATTATCGAATTAGGTTACCCTATATAGGTATACCTACTATACGTTATCCTATAACTTCGTAGTCTTAGGGTAGCGGTGGTCCTAGGCTATATAGTTATTACTATAGTTAGTATATCTATATAGGATTTCTCCTTTCTTCGCTAGGTATTTGTCTTCCGTCGGGTACGCGTTAGTCGCGTATTATCTATATATTGGTTTTGTATTATAGTACTTCGCGATATACTCTATCTTAAAGTATTAGAAATACTATATAGGGTAGAGGGAATTGTTATAGGGCTTAGCGTTAAAGAGCTTAGCCTAGATTATAAGGCTATTATCGTAAAGGCGGTTAGCTACCTCGAGGCCTTTAATAGTAAGGATAAGGTTCGCCTTCGAGTTAGCCTTACTATGGCTCTATCGTATAACGTATCGCACGATCTATATTTTATTAGTATATTCGATCTTAGCTATAATATCTACTATACTACCTCGCTCTAAGGTATAGACTATAATGCCCTTAATAATTAGAGCGTATCCGCTATATACTATAGTCGCCTACGCTCTGAATATATTCGTAAGCTAGGATAGGTTAGTCTTAAATAGCTAGGCTATATTCTAGAACGTAATAACTATATCTCTACTACGAAGGGTATATAATACTATAGTAGCTTTAGACCCGATAGCCCTATTTACCGCTATAACTATCTCCTCTATATTCTAGGTACGGTAGCCTATTTTAATTCCTTTATATTTAATTATAATCTATTAGTTAAGGCGGGCTAGGGTTAGCTTCGACGCGACTATATATAGTAATATTAGTAGGGTAGCTCCTATTATAGCGACTACCGCCTATAACTTTTACTATATTCTAAGAGCTTTAGAGATAGCCTTCGTAACCGTCTATTCGAGATCTTCTTTTATAATCGCGGTATTCCTACCTCGGGTTCGGTTCGCCTACTCGTTAAGGTAAGCCCGAGTATATCCCTAGAAGAGGCCCTAGACGCCTTAGAAGCACTCTACTAGGACTAGGCTAGATAATTTTTCGTAAGCTTTATTATATATCTCTTCTTAAGGGCTTCGATATATATTCGAGTCGTATTCGACGCGTTTAATAGAGTTTATCGCCCCTAGTTCTACGTTCTAGTAGTAGCGACTCGGGAGTCCCCCCCTTTCCCTATCTCTAACTATTAGCATTACCTCTACTACGCTAGCGCTAGCGCTACGAAGACGCGGCGCTATCGTAGCGTAGGTAAAGCGATATTGCTAATTCGGATAGAGCTATCGTCGGAAGTTTTTAACGTGGTTTTAGACTTGCGGGTACGTGTTATAGCACTCGAGAGCTTTTGTTTTTTAACTTAGGAAGTAATCGATTTAAACAAATCGATTTGAATTTATTTTAATTATAGATACTAATTAATTTAATAAGAAACTTCTACCCCTAAGCGATACAAGATTTCTAAGGGGAATAAATTACGTAAGATAGCTAATGATAATGCCCCCCGTAACTATTAGGGTACCTTCAATCGCTAGGCAATACGTTAGAGCTATGGCTATAACCCTATATAGGTCTATAATAAGTATACTAATACTAATCGCGGTAAGTAATATAATAGGAACTAATTCTTAAATAGCTACTAATTAATTTACGTAGAATATCTACCTAAGTATAACGGACGCTTCTAAAGTGTCCTAAGGTTTACTACTACTTAGGAAGTAAGTCAGGCTTCGTAAATAGTATATCTTATCAAAGGTCGTTAAGAAGGTTTATACTTCTCATTTAAAGATAAATACTTAGATTGATCACTAAAGATCTAGCTAACTATCTAGGTAATGACCATAGTATATATATTTATGTAGTTCTTCATTAATCCCTTGAATTACCGTGATCCCATAGCTCTAGGGTAGCGTAGCTTACGGTACTCCTAGTAAGCCCGGCTTACGGGGATTACTACGATCCCTGTGATCTATATATATAACCTTCCGAGGCTAAGCCTTTGTTCTCTTTATAGGCTACCTTATGCGTAGCCTATTATACAGCCGTCTTATTAGTTCGTAATATTATTCCCCTCCTCCTTAGGTACTTGTCCTAAGCCCTTTAAATACGGTCGTCCCCCTTAGGTCCTTCTTCTATAAGTCTTATCTATATTTTACCTATCGTCGGAATGCTAACGCGATATTGAATCGTATAGCGAAAAGCCGTTCGAGAAAAATAGTCGAGCGTTCTAATCTTACCGAAGCGATCGAGCTAAGTAGAGTAGGTATAGATATACCTTATTCTTATTATTTTCGAAATAGTTTATCCTATTGAATAGTAGAGGATTTATCTTATTATTCTAAATATATATAATAGGGTCGGTCGTATAATAATACCTTAGTCGGGTCTTCTTATATATCTTTCTTCGTCTACCCTACCTTATTCTTCTAGCTAACCTCTTCCCTAGTAAAACGGGTACTTATATAGTAGCGTAAGCTAGAGGTAGAAGAAGAATAGGCTAGTAATAACTTCCTTAAGCTATAATCTAAAATATTAGATCTTTAGTCCTAGCTCGCGAACGTTACTTCTCGTCTAGCCCGAATATAAAAGATCTAGAAAAGGATAAGGGAGTAGAGTTCCGAGTTACTTCGTTATAAGATATAGGAATTAGATAAGGACGATAGTATCCTTATTACGTTAGATAGCTATAAGTATTAGGTTATTAATAACCTTTAGTATATAGGTATACTAAATATAGTAGACTAGGGGTCCTTAGGCCTAGACCCTAGTTTAAATAATACTAGCCCGTTAACTAGTAAGGGTAGCTTTAAGGGTATCGTACCTAGTAATCCTCTAAGAGCTATCGATACTTTTATAGGTAGCCCTTAGGTTCTTAGGTATTTTCTAAGTATTCGTACCCTTTCTATTTAACTAAGTACTCTTTTCCTTACTAACTAGTTCTATTATCTAGGATCTTTTCGACTTTATATTCTTATTCGTTATTAACTTCGATTTATATTTCTAGCTTAGCGTTCTAGGGTACTAGTTCTAATAACGAAATATAGAATATTAGGTATATTCTTATAGTCTAAGGTAGTAATAGTTAGTAGCTAATAGCTAAGACTTTCTTTATAATCTTAAATAGTCTAATCTTTTTCTAAATAAGTTTATTACTTAATTGCTTTATTTTAATATTCCGCCGGAGGAGATATACTTTATCCCCCTCTTTTAGAGTTAGTCCTTCTAATCTCTTTTTATCGGTATAGTGTTTTATTCTATTTTATAAGAGGATCTATTCTTATTATAAATAAGTATATATCTTCTAGATATCCTATACTAACTTTATTATAGTTAGGGTATCCTATTATACTTACTATATAGTTAATTCGGGTTTATAGTTATAATTAGCTTTAAATAGTAATATTCCGATTAATTCGTTATCTAAGCTATTATAAGCCTATTATACTATTAGTAATAGCTCTACCTAATTGTCTTACTTATAGTTAATATAGTATTATAAATATTACTTAAGCGTCTAGTTAAGTTATTCTATTTACCTATCTATCTAAGGGTAGAAAGTAGTTAATAGGGAGTACTTAACTCCTAGCTATTATATTAAGCTTTTCTAGAATTTAAATATAAATAACTTATCTCGATCTAAGATAAGTTACTTTAGTAAGCTATACTAACTTACTATAACTTAGATAAAAGTATAAGCTAGTTCTTATATTATACTTACTTCTTTATATAGTATAAAATACCTATACTTAGTTAATTTTTCTATAATAACTAGGATATTATTATAAACTATATTAATTATAGGTTCTTTTAATAATAGTAGTTTAATAATAAAGTCTAAAGCTACTATATCCTATACTTTTTCCAGTAGAGGTATATATTAATTACTTTTAGCTTTATTATATATATTATATTTCTAAATTACCTCTTAAGTAATCTTTCGTAATCTTAGAAAGTCCTAGGTTCTTCTTAATCTAATAAGGGTTTTATAGACTCCTTAGTATCTATATAATAGATATTTATAGTTTTCTTTAATAGGTTCTTCTTATAGTCCTTTAAGAATATAATATTAGTTATTAAATAAGAGTATATCTTATTCTTTAGATAAAGCTAGGTTTATTTCTTAATCTCTAAGGAATTTATCTTTCTTATAGGCTAATATAATATACTTATTCTACTCTTAGTTAGGCTCGACCTTCTAAGTTATAATAATCTATTAACTACCTAGTCTAAGTATACCTTCTATATTAGCCTATAATAGTATAGTATACTATACCTTAGTTAGAGACTTTAGATCTTCTTATTAGCTAAGCGTATTAGCTTGCCTATTTTCGCTTCCCTTATAATAGATAATCTAGAAGTTAAACTCTAATAAAATTTTATACTAATAGATCTATCTTTTATTTAGATCCTTTATTCTTATAAAACTAATAAGGTTCTTATAGTCTATATAGACTTTAATTATAGTTTCTATAGCCGAGGACGGTCAACGGAAACTACACTACATAGGATCACAAGCCAGGTACGAACAGCATGGGATACGAAAGGGGTAGCCTCGATCCTATCGCTAGATATTAGCGGCGCCTTCGATACGGTTAACCACACGAGGCTTCTAGATACGATACGAAGCCTCGGATACCCTGGATAGGTAGTGAGGTAGACGAGATCGTTCTTGAGCGAGAGAACCGCGATACTAGCCTTCGACGGAGCAAACTCGTAGGATTTTCACGTTAAAGACAGAGTACCCTAAGGGTCGCCTCTCTCCCCGATCCTATTCGTTATATATATTACTCCCTTTTATAAGGAGATTAAGATACCGGGAGTCGAGGCTATAGGGTTTATAGATAATATATACCTCGTAGTAGTAGGAGCTACGATACCGGAGATATATATTAAACTCTAAAGAGCATACGACCGATACCTCGAATAGGTAGCGAAGATAGGGCTAAGTTTTAGCCCTACGAAGTATAGGCTTCTCTATATATATAAAGGCAGAGAGGAAGTACGAGGGGGCCTATGCCTTAGAGATATTACGATTAAGCCTACTAAGAGCTAGTAAATATTAAGAGTAATAGTCGATAGGAAACTAAAGTAGCTCGCGTATAGCGAGTATAAGATAGTATAGATAGAATACTAGTGCCTAGTAGTTAATAGGCTAATAGCAGCGATATAGGGCCCTTAAATATAATATAGGCGAGCGGTATACCTAGCGATAGTCCGGGCGTTACTAACGTATAGCGTAGGCATCTAGTATACCCCTAGGGAGCAAGGTCCGAAGGGACTCGTAGTTAAGTTCGGGAAAACCTAGAGATAGGCGCTCTTAAAAGTCACTAGGGTATATAAGTTAACGCTAACTCGTAGCCTAGAAACGGAGATATATATCCTACCCCTCGACCTATACCTTAATAAGAGAGCGGGTAAGTTTCTCGCGAGACTAGGCGAAGAACCGTAAGTAGAAATATAGGCGAGCCGATAGTATATCTATAAATACTTAACTACCCGGACCCCGTTTGCTATAGCGCTATACCTAGAGGAGCACCGGACCTCGCGGCTTAGTAGCTAGTATAAGGATATATTAAAAGAAAAGCTCCTCGTAGCGTAGCGAGATAGGTAGATAGGAGCGTAGGTAGCCTTAGAGGTATAGGTAGCTAGAGAGAGAGAGAAGTATATAGTAAACGTAAAACTAATATACCGTAACCTAAAGCTTTATAGGAACCTTATAAAAGCCTAATTATCCTTACTAATATAGATACGAACTAAGTATATTAGATTACGTATATACCTTATAGCGTATAGAGTATTAGATATAATATAGCGATATAAGTATAGAGGAAGGCGCGAGACCCCGAGATATATTATAGTCTTCTATACGAAGGAAAAAGAGAGTCGTAAGGCGCTAGCGATAATACGAAACGGCCTAATTAACTTTATAGAGCTCTATAGTAACCTAAGACTAATAGTGAAATTTACGCGATGGTTTATAGAACGAGGGAGACTAAAGTAATATTTATAGGCAATAGATTTTATTTATAGGTAAGACGTAAGCGAAGCTTAAGTAGAATTATAAAGGCCTAAACTAGGCGAGGTAAACTAGATAGTAAAGGAAATTAAAAATTAAAGTAAGAAAATAATAATATACTAATAAGGTAATAGCTAAAAGATTAAGTACTATAATTATATAGCTTTACCTCTAAAGCCTCGAGTAGTATCGTAAAGATATTACTAATAACTAGGGGAATAGAGCTATCGTATAGGTAGCTAATAAAATAACGATATATAAGTAAACTAAGATATATTATAATATTATATATACGATCTTACTATAGCTCTATATAATAGAGATATACTACTATATTACTATAGTACTACTCGATACGAGCGATATACGATATAAGCTATTAGAGGAGGAGGATCTCCTTAGGGGTAGCGCTAAGCGAGCCGAGCGAGGTAGGGATAGTAGCGGTAGCTAAAGCGATAGGAGCGCGAGGAGAGGTAGCGATAGGCTCGAGGTCGATGGTAAAAGAGCAAGTAGCGCGGGAGCTATGAGGGCGAGTCGGGGTACTAGCGGCCGAGCTAGGGATTTTAAACTTTATAGGAGATAATATACTTATAGACGCCTTAGCTTTAGTAATATCCTTCGTAGCCTTAATATTACTAGTACTAAGGGAGATAAAGGAGTTTATAACTATAGTTAATATACTAGAATACTAAGAGGATATTAGTAAAAACTACGCTACGAGGTATAGGCACTTATATAGTTAATATTACCCTTATTTATAGTAAGCTATATAGTCTCGAGAGCGCGCTAGACGCGAACGACGTTTATACCCTTTACCTTAGCCTCTACGCCCTAGGGGCGCTCGTAAATATAGCTAATAGAGCAATAGTATAAATACTTAGGAGCGGTAGAATCTAAAAGTATTAGCGAGGCTAAGGTAAAGGGTAGGTAAACTTACTCTTCTTAGAACTATAGAGATAGAGCCCTAGGAGCGAAGTACCTATAGAGACCTTATTACTAAGTATAATATAGGTATAGTATAAGTATAGATAATTACTATATAAGTTAATAGATAAAGGGAGTAGCGAGAAAATTAAGACTAACTTATAAGGTAATTATATTTATAGTATTATATATAGGCCTAGTACTAGGTAAGGGACCGGCGGGATCGCTAGTATTAGTAACGAGGATTATATTATTATTAGAAGGAGCGATATTAGAGCGAGCGCCCTTAGTAGGACGCTTACTAATAAGTATACTAGCAGCGCGTTTTATACTATAAGGCTAAAACCCTATAAAGGTAGAGCTAGAGCGAGAAGCGGGAGCGATACTAGTAGAATAGAAGCTATAAGTTAGTAGCTTAGAGGGAGTAGTAAAGCTAGGAGGAGATACGGCGAGGTTATCTATAGTAATTTTAAGAAGTACGAAGCTCTTAGCTCTTATACTAGCGCAACCGAGAGAGGCCTAATACTACTAAAAGCGAGCTATCCCGGCGGCGGAGAAGCGAGGTATCGTAGCCTACGAGGCGTAGGTAGGGACTACTATTATAAGGAGAGACGAGGTCTCTAAGGGGAGGAAGTTATTATCGCTAGTCTCTTCCTCTTCTTCCTCCTCCTCCTCTTTATTAGCGATACTCTTATACTCGGCGAGGCTAGTCTTCTAGCTAGGAGACTAGTCGAGGTCCTCGAGGCTATACTCTATAGAGTCGCTAGTAATACTCGGCTAGGTACGCGTATTACTAATAACGTTACTACGAAGAGTAGAGGTAAGAACTATTACCTTTTTCTTAGTAGTATACTTATAAGCTATAAGGAGTAAGTAAAGGACTAGGAGATAACGGCGAGGGGATATATATAAGGTATTACGAAGCTAGGGATAGATTCGTAAACGATTAAGTAGCGAGGTAGTTAAGAATAGAGTATAGGTAAGGTAAGGCGGGAAGGTAATAGTAAGAGCTAAGAGTATAGGAAAAGAGTAGGCAACTCGTAAGGAGGAGATAAGTTACTAGGAGATAGCGCGGGAAGCGAAGAGGAAGAAGACGCATAGGGCGATAGCAACGGGTACGGCGAGTTAGTTACTAACCTAGTTACTAAATAGCTATTTAGTAACGCGATAACGCGGTAACTAGGCAAATAATAACGGGCGCGCTAGGAGCGCGTACCTTACGCGCACGCTATATACTATATATATACTATAGAGCGAGGCTAAGGATATATAGGCAACTAGGAGAATACGAGGCTAAGTAGGATACAATAGACGTAATTATAGCGACGAAATAGGAACGTTTAATTATATATAAGCGGCGAGGTAGAAGGAGGTAAGGCTATACCGTAATAGCGGCGTACTAGCGAGGCGGAGGGAAGGTAATACGATAACGTATTATAATAATCTACCGCAAATAGCGAATAGCTAGCGCTAGTACGACTAGCGTAGGTAATACGGGGTAAGAGTATTCTACGAGGCTAATCCGCGTATATATTAATACGTAAGTAGTAAAGACGTGAACGATATATAGAGAGATCTTAGCGAGGGTTTTTTTATCGGCGAGGTAAGGCGAAGGCCTAGCCTCGCTAGTTTTTCCCCCTCGTAGTAGAAGCAATAGGGATAGTCCTATATAGTCTTTTAGGCTTTTAGATAGGGATAATACTAAATAAATAAATATAGTTTCTATATTACTAAGATAGTATTTCTATTCTTTAAATACTTTAATAATTATTATAAGTTCTTTATTATATATTAAGTAGTTAAGCTCTAGTCTATAAAGTTTCTTTAAGTAAAAGGTAACTAGATATAATTATCCCTCTTTATCTCTTTAGCTAAGTTAGCTACTAAGTACCTAGTCTAAGGTATTAGTTTTAACTTTAAATAGTTTCGTTAGATTTAGTATTATATATATTAATTCCTTAAAGATCTTATCTTTAATTATTTAAAAGGAATTTTATTCTTTTCCTTCTTAGGTAAAAGACTTATCTTTCTTTATTAGGTTAGTTATTAATATAGTAATTTCTTTATAGCTTTTAATATACTTTTAATAAAAGTTAATAAAGCTAAGGAATCTATATACTTCTTTTAAGTTTATTAGTAAAGGCTAGTCCTTAATTATAACGATTTTATTTAGGTCTATTCTAATAAATCCTAGGGTTATCTTATATCTAAGGAACTTAACTTTTTATTTATAGAATTTATATTTATCTAATTCTATAAGGAGTTTTACTATCTTAAGTTTTTATAAGACTTAATAGATATATTCTTTATATTTTTATAATATCTCTAAGTAGATAAAGATATTATCTAGGTATATTATAATAAATATATCTAAATATTCTTATAGTATATAGTTAATTATAATCTAGAAACTTATTAATATATTAATTAAGCTAAAAGGTATAATTATATATTTAAATAGTCTTTATTTAGTTTAGAATATAGTTTTCTATTCTTTACTTTCTTTTATTCTAATAAGGTTATAGGCTTCTTTTAAGTCTAAGATAATAAAGAATTAAGCTCTATAGAGTTAATCTTATAGTTTAATAATAACTGGTAGTAAATAGTAGTTCTTAATAGTTATTTTATTAAGTTATTAATAGTTAATATATACCTAGTATTTCTTTTTCTTTATTTATTTATATTTTAGTAATTCCTTTAGTATTAATAAGATAGGATATCTTATTAGAGATATTAATAGTTAAATATATCCTTTCTTTAAGTTATTATTAAGATATTCTTTAAGGGCTTTTATTTTTTCTTTATTAAGTAAGTAGATCTTATAAAACTTAGGTTCTTTTCCTTCCTTTAGGGGGATCTTATAGTCTTACTTATTATATTCTAAAAGGCCTATTTCTAGCTCGTTATTAAATAGTTTACTATACTAGTAGTATTTATTAGGAATATATTTATTATATATTAGCTTAGGCTCCTTAGTTATTATATAAACCCTAAGTACCTTTTATTATATTATATTATATAAGAGTATATCTATATATTATTTCTTATTAACTAATTCGCTTCTTAATATATCTTACTAGAGTTAGCCTATTATCTAGTTAACTTAGGGATTACTTACTTATAACTAGGGTATCCTTAGTATAATATTATATATTAAGATATCTATAATATTAAGCTTTAAGTAATAATATTTATTACTAATAATAATTAAGAGGGGTATAATCTTTATATTAACTATTCTATAGCTATAGTTAACTAACTCTCTTTCTATAGTTCTAAGTTAATAGGGCTTATCTTTATTTATCTAAGGTAATTATAATCTATTAATAAGATTTAGTAAGATATAGTTTCCTTATACTCTATTATTAAGTATTACCTAGATTATATATCCTTCTATCTTTATAGGTATAAGTAAGTATATATAATTTATTATTTCTATATTTATAAAGATCTTATTATTAAGTATAGGTAATAGTCCTCTTACTACCTATCTCAATAGTTTTTTAATAAGGTATTATTTACCTATAGAGCTACTCTAGCTTAAAGGGCTATAAGTATCTACGAAGCTTATACTAGTTCTATTATTAACCGGTTAATATTATCTAGCGTTATACTTTCTCTTATTAATTATAATATAAAAAAGATATATAGATCTTTCCCTTTATTTAAGCTTTTATAGTATATCTTTTAGAATATTTCTTTAGTTTATATTAGTAAGAGTAGGGTAGCTTAGCTATCTAGTATATAATATAGTCTAGCCTTTCTTCTTATTCCTTTAACTAATATATTATAATCTAGAGTTTATTCTTTATATAAGACTTACTTTATATATTATCTAGGGTAGATTTATATAGGTATTTATTTATATTCTAGCTTATCCTATAGGTAATAGAGGTATAATAGATAGATATAGTAGAACTAAGAGATATTATTATAAAATTCTATATTAGGGTATAGAAATAGTAAATCTCTATATATAGATCTATATAGTTCTCGAAATTCTCTACTTAGGATTACGATTAGCTATTTAGCTTTAGAGAGGTTATCCCTATACTATTCGAAGTATATAAGGAGCTCTAATAGTTTATTATAATAGTTATAGTCTAAGGAAATATCGCTTCCTTTATCTTACTAGGTAATCCTATAATATTTAAGATTAAGCTCTAGTTATATTCTATATTCTTAGTCTTAGGTCTAATAGAGGTTATTCTTCTCTAGGCTATTAAAGTAATAGTTAATAGTTTCTAAGATATTAAATAAGGTATCCTCTTAGTATATTATAGCTAGAGAGTATCCTTTAGATCTATATATTAGGTATATATTATTAGAGTATATTAAGAAATATAGGTTCTTATAGGGGACCTCTATCCTTACAACTTAGGCTCTTTACTTAGGGACTAGCTTTTAGTCTTACTTCTTCTTAGGTTAGTAATATTTATTAGTAAAGTAGCTAGGTTTTCTATAATTATAGTAAGTCTTTATAGACTTATCTTATTAAGTTATATCTAGGTCTATAGGTCTATTATAATTACTATAAGCTATAGAGTAATAGTAGTATAATTTCCCTTAGTTAGCTCGAGGTATTAAGCTTTAAGGGAATTATCTTATTTTAGTTCTATACTTAAGCTATTATTAATAGTTATAATTATTAATCTTAATTACTATTTCTATATAAGTATCGAAGTTATCTAGCTTATTAGCTTTATTAAGTTTATCTTTAATATCTTCTTAGAGTCTATTATAAAAGTATTCTATAAGTATAGTCTCTTTAAGGTCGAGTTTTATTAAGAATTATTAAAACTCTCGATTATAATATATAGCCGATTTAATCTATCGAAGTCTTTTAAAGTAATAGGTAGTAGTTCGTTGTTCGTTAGGGTCTTTAAATATAGTTTTAAGGTATTCTTTAAATATATTATAACTAATAAAGGTATTATTAGTTTCTTTATCTCTATTAGTATTATTCTTATTATCTAGGTAGTCTTAAAAAGTAAGCTCTTACTATTCGAAGGCTTTCTTAGTTAAGAGGTTTCTAATATAAAGGATTTATATAATAGGTCTATTAATAGTTAAGTTAATATAAAGGTAAGCCTTAGCCTAGGTTAAGAAAGAATAGATATTACTTTTCTAACTATCGAAGGCTTTAGACTTTAAGAATTTAAATACTCTATAGTTTTTACTATAGTAATTATTCTAAATCTAAGCTCTAAGTTATTTAACTTTAGCCCTTATCTAGGTAAGAAGTTACCTAGGATTCTAAGTTACTCTACTCGTAGAAGATATACTATTCGTAAGTTATTTAAAGGGTAATTTACTAAATAAGAGTAATTAAAATATAATAGATATTTCTAAAGTATCCTAAGGTTTACTATTACTTAGAAAGTAAATTAGGCTTTATAAATAGTATATCTTATTAAAGGTTATTAAGAGGGTTTATACTTCTTATTTAAAGATAAATACTTAGATTAATTACTAAAGATCTAGCTAACTATCTAGGTAATAACCATAGTATATATATTTATCTAGTTCTTTATTAATCCCTTAGATCACCGTGATCCTATAGCTCTAGGGTAGCGTGGCTTACGGTGCTCCTAGTGAGCCCGGCTCACGGGGATCACTACGATCCCTATGATCTATGCACGTGACCTTCCGAGGCTGAGCCTTTGTTCTCTTCATAGGCTGCCTTGTGCGCAGCCCATTATGCGGCCGTCTTGTTAGTTCGTAACACTAAGTAAGTATAGCTCGACTATATAGTATAGTAATAGTATATTAAAGAGTAAAGAGAGCTAAGATAAGATATTAGACTTAGTTAGGCCTTAGTAGTTATAGAGTTATACCTATATATATCGTTCGAGTACGACCTAAATTCGAATTATTTCGAATATAAATCTAAGTAAACTTCTAAAAAGTTCTAATTATAATTATAATTCTTATATTAATTTTAGGTATTCTTACTATAGGGTAGAGGCTTAACCTAGATTAAAATTTATATAGATAGTTATAGCGGAGTAGGTAGCCCCCTAGTCGCTCCCCCTAGTCCTTCCCCTTATACTTATATAATTTATTAAGGACAGACGAATATATAAGAAGCTAAGAGCAACGACCTTATACTAAGATAAGAAATAAAGCCTTACTTAAGTAAATTCGGCTATAGCTATAGCTTAATAAGTATCGTAATAGTATAAAGGTAACTATAGGTAATTATATCGTATAAGTTAGTAAGATAAAGTAGCGAAATAGCTATTATCTTAAAAAGGTAGGAGAAAATAAATATCTTTAATTATTAAGCTATAAAGAGCTTATAAATAAAGTAACGCGTATAAGTAACTATCTAATCTTAAGGATCTAGATATTCCCTTTATATCTTATTAATATTAGGCCTATTATTAATCCTTTACTTTTTTGACTTTCTAATTTCCCTATTAAGGGTCTATACCTATACCCTAATAAACTCCTCCCTATACGTAAACCGCTTACCCCTAAGCGAAAATAAAGTATAATTAGGTAGACCTTAAGCTCTATAAGTAAGAAAATATAAAGGTAAGCGCGAGTACTTACGTTAATCTATAACTCCTAAATAAAAACTTTCTTATCTACTATAACTAATTAGGGTTTCCTTATCTCTATAAAATAAAATAAAAGGAAAGGAAAGGTATACCTAGAGATTATTTAATCTCTTCTTATTTAACCGTTATATTATTATTTAAAATCTTAGTTAGTATATTAATTATATCTCCTTAATTTATATACTTTATCTTATATAATACCTCGATTTTATATATATTCCTCTCTAGAAGGCCTACTACCGCGAGATACTCTCTTAGCTCTTTTTATATTATCTCGAAGATATTCCTCGAGGCGTTATTAAGTATTAAAGTTAATAAGGCTAGGTAGAGTAATTAAGATATAGCTTTCGCTAAATAATAAGTAGGGAATAGCTCTTTATATATTAGAAAGGGGGCCTAATTAGTCTATTAGACTAGTCGTTATTACTCTCCCTATATAGTCTAGCCTTACTAGGTCTCTATCTCCCCTTTTATATTTATTATAGATATATCTAACCCCTTTAATTTATTTAAATTAAGGGTTAAGGCTTATTCTTATAAAGTTAGCCAATTATATAGATAATAAGGAAGATAGGGTCTAAAGGTAAGATAGTAAGTAAATACTTCTTAAAATAGATAATAAGGGCGAGGAACTAATTAATCCTAAGGCCCTATAGTTCTTAGGTATTCCCTAGGGCGTCTTAGGCTTATACTATATTTCTCTTACTTCTATAGACTTAGGTAATATAACCCTCTAACTTTATATTACTATTCTATATTACGAGATAGGTCTTTATCCTTTTTTAAGAGTAATAATAGGCTTTATCTAATCTAGCCTTACTAAGGCTAATAGGCTCTATAGTATCTAAGATTACTAACGTATAGGGCTTATTCCTATACTAGCTATAGCTCTACTTAACCCTAGAGTAGACTATATTAGCGCTTAACTAAATATCGATATTAGGCTTTAAAGTATACTCTATTAAGGTAAGTAAGAAAGTATAGATTACTAAGAATAGCCTTAAGATAGACTTTAAATATCTTATAACTTATATATAGTAAGTATATATATCTATAAGGATCTTATCTATAGTTTAAGTTATAACTAGATAGATATAAGTTAGGATCTAAGAGGTATTAATAATCCTAATAGGGTTATAGTATAAGAGCTTTATAAGGATTATCTAATAAAGGTAAGTAATAAGGCTAGTCCTAAAGGTAGTCTCTAATAGGCTATAGTTACTTTAAAATTAATTAATAACCTAAGATTAAATAATCCCTATAGACTTATATTACTTACTCCCCTTTTAAATAGGTATTTAATATATTAATCTTTATACTTAGATATAATATTATTAAAGAGTAATAGAGCCTAATTCTTATTTATTCTAATTACTTAGACTAAGGGGGTAAGGTAATATAGGTTAATAATAACTTTAATCCCCCCTTATAATTAAATTTTATAATAGAAGATATATAATTAAAGAGCTTCTAGTCTATTAAGTCTATAGATACCTCTAATAGTTAAGAGGGACCTATTCTATTAGACTAGGAAATATAGGTATTAAAGCTCTTTTAGAGCGAGGCTAAAGTTTATAATAGTCTTTTATTTTCTATTCTAAGAGTAAACTTACTTTTACTATATATTCTTAGTTCTATTACTATAATATTATATAAGAACCTAAGTAAATACTTTTATAATATTTTATAGTTATTAGCTTTACTATTAAGATAGTAAAAGGCCTAGTCTCTATAAAACTATCTTTTTTATTTAAGAGAGAAGGTATATAATAAGAGGTAATAGTTAGACTTAATATTAACTTTCTTAACCTTCTTATCGATATCTTTTAAGAATAGCCTAATTATATTATATAGTTAATACTAGAGGTTTATTAATATTATATAACTATATTCTTATAGTCCTTCTTATTTAAGGCCTAGCGTAAGGGTATATATAAAGTTATAAGGGTAGTTATTATAATAGAGGATTTATTTATATAACCTAATAAATACTTTAAGTCTCTCGCTATAGCCTCTAACCTAGTTATTAGAGATTAGAAGGTATTTAATCTCCTTATCCTAGATAAAGCTTCTCTAGTAGTTCCCTAAGGTTCTTTATTCTAAGTAGTTAATAAGCCTAGCTAGAAGGTATTAATTAAACTATCTTATATAAAAGGGTCTATTAAATAATCTTAAAGACTTATTAACCTTCTAATCTTTAGCTAGGTACTTCTAGAAGGCCTCCTCTATATTTCCTTAAGTATTTTTATTAAGATTAATTAAGAGATTCTTTTTATTAAAATTAATAACTAAGGTATCGTTAGGTATAGCTATAATACTTTTAATACTATAGGTAAGGATCCTTATTATAGCTATTACCCTAAAGTTTATTATCTATTCCTTTAAAACTAGCTTTATTAAGAACTTATAAGTATTTTTAAGCTAGGTTCCCTAACTTTAGCTAGTTAAGATAGTAATAAACCTTATAACTTCCCTATATATATACGCTACTTTATTATCTTTAATTTTATCTATACTAGCTTAGAGAGATACTATTAGCTAGTATTTCCTTAATATTATAAAAATAAGTTAGACTTTATAAAGGTCTATAAGTAACTTATCTACTTTAGGCTTATCTAGTTAAGTAAAACTTCTATCTCCTCCTTCTATATCTATATACTTAATATAATAACTAAGTATCTTCCCCTTTAGTTTATTTAATCTAAAGAAGATAGCTATACTTTTAGGAATAGCGCTTAGTTTATCTACCTAGAGTTTTAAGGTATTTCTAGCTATCTCTATTATAACTAAGGGCTAGAGTATTTAAGGTATAAGGGTTTAAATAATCTAGGTTAAGAGAATAGCTCTTATCGATTAAGAGGCTTTAACTTATCTATTAATCTTAATTTACTTTAACCTACTTACTATAGAGCTTCTTTTAGGTAAAAGGGTAAAGAGTTAATAGCCTAGTAAGTTTAAGGCTTACTTAGATCTAGGAATTCTTCTTATCTTCTTATTACCTCCTTACTATACTTTATAGAATATTAAAATAAGGTCCTTAGTAAAAAGTATATTTAATAACTATTATAAGTTAAGTAGGTTTAAGTTAAGTCTTCTATAGGATAAAGGATACTTTCTTAAAGGTTCTTATAGAAAGAGGTTCTTATTATAAAAGAGAGAGAAAAGGGCTTTTTTAAGGTAATATCTAGATTAATAAATCTATTATATAGGGCGATAGAGAGGGTAAATATAATAAGTAGCGAAGTTTAAGTATATTTTTATATTATAAAAAGGCTAGGATTTATATAATCTTCTAGAGAAGAAGGTATTAAAGTATATATAGGAGAGAAAAGGAAGGTAGGCTTTAATTATATTAAGAGCTACTCTTTTATAGCTATAGTTAAACTAGTAATACCCTTAGAGCTATATATTAATAATATCTATAGTAATTTATATAATACTTCCTCTTAGTACCTATAGTATAGATTTTCCGTATAATACTATAAGATCTTATTCCTTATTATAGCTCGTAGCGCGATTATAAATATTAAGGTATAGCCTAAGGATCTTATCTATTTATATTATATAGGTTCTCTATTATCTAGAGTATACTTCGAGTAGCTTCTTATAGATTTAATTAAGGTTCTTAGGTAACTATACCTAAAGAAGCTATATAGCCTTAGTATAATTATTTATAGCTTAGCGCGTTCTCTCGTAGGCTTCTCCTTTATCTAGAGTATTACCTCGAGGTATATAGTAAATTTCTTACTATCTTTTACCCCTATTTATTATTTCTTTCTCTATTATAAGACTATAAGGCCTATTATAGTACTTAGAAGCTTTATTATCTTCTTTTTCCTTATATAAACTCTATATAGCTTAATAGCTATATTATTATAGCCTTCCTTTACTAGCTATATCTTTATCTTCTATCGAGTCTTCTTATTTCTTTTTAATCTATAATAATAATACCTAATTATAACCTATTAGTAAGAAGAATATATAACGAACTCCCTAACGTTTAAGAGATTATAGCTATAAAGGTCTTTTCTAAGTAGATATTTATTACCTAGTTTATAACTTAGCGGGACTATACTCTTAACTCTTTCTTAGTTAATAAGAATTATTATTAGGTAAGAGGTATTAAATAATCTTATAGTTTCCTCCTATTAACTAAGCTTTAATAGGTTTATTACTATCTTAAAACTTAGGTACTTAGTAGAGGTAATATTAGTAATCTTAGACTCCTAGTCTTTATAGAAGTAGTATTCTAAATTAAATAGCCTTTATATATTCCTTTAGAGGTTTACTAAGAAGCTAAGAAGCTTAGCCCTTTTTAATATTTCCTTAGGTAGTTTAGATATTAAAGCTTTTATAATTTTATATTATTTAGTTTAATAGCTTACTTTATTTATATCCCTATAGATATTACTTACTTAGAAGGGTATTTCTTTAAGTAGCTTATTAAGTATAAAGACTATATTATTATATTATTTATTATTACTTTTAGCTAATATAATAATACCTTTTATAGAGGTTATATTATAGTATAGACTATATTTATAATAGCTATATACGAATATTATATATTCCTATTTTATAAATATATTTTAATAGAGGGATTCTTATAGGGTTCTTACACTAACTATATTTAGTACTCTACCTAAGCTAATACCTATAAGTAGTAGTATTTTTATAGGTATATTATTTCTTAAAATAATAATATTTATTATTAAGGATATAGTTTTACTAGGTATAAGTTAGATTAAATAGATACTATTATTATTCTTAAATTTATAAACCCTATAAATACTCTATATATTCTTTATTATTATCTATACCATTTTAATACCTCTATTAACTAAGACCTAGCCTAGTAAGCTAATTTAATCTAGTAAGATAGTTAGTAAGAGAAGCTCTAGGATCTATAGAATATACTAGACTATCGATAAGTCTTAGAATATATAGCTAAAGCTTATAGGCTAAAGGTTAATTTTAATAGGCTCTTATAGTAATTTACTTAATAATAAGTACCTTTTCTTCTAAAGTAAAGGTAGTTTTAAGTATAAAATAGGTTTATAATACTAATAGTAATTAAGTGGAAATCTAATATCTTATTTTCTACCTTTAGATAACGATTCTATTCTTAAGAAATAAATAACCTCCTTAAGTATTTTCCTTATATAGCTTTAAATAATCTTATAAAGGTTTAACTTACCCTTATATTATATAATTTATAATCTTACTTTTAATATCGATAGTTATTTATTATTTAAGATCTTTAGAGTTTACTTTTATATTAATAAGGTAAGAGACTATATAGGTTAGGGCTAAGATACTATTCCTTAAAGCTATAGCCTATATTATTAAGTTATATAATAAAGTAAATATAATATTTATATTAGTTAAGGAGAATATAAAAGATATAATAGTATATATATATATCTTAAATATAGAAATAATTAGGTTAGGCTACTTTTAATAGTATATTCTTAATACTATCGCTAGCTACCTCCTCCTTAGCTATAGACCTAGATACCCTAGTAAGTCGAAAGAAAACCTAGCTAGTATAGCCCTTATATAAGCCTATAAAGTTAGCCTTATATAAATCGAGTACCTTACTTAATATATTTGATATTTAGTATTTAGGTAGATTCGAGGTATAAGGGGACTATTAAAAGTTAATAGCTATATATTTATCCCTTTTTTCCTATATTAATAGTAGTATCTAAACTTTAAACTACTATCTTAGGCCTTTATTTAAAGGAGTAAGCTAGTCTTCTCCTCCCTATATCTCTTTAGCTAGATTTAACTTATTTACTTTACTATCTTTACTATTAGAAAAAGTATACTCTATAGGAGTATTTAATCTTATCGAGCTTCTAAGCATTATCCTATTAAAGCTTTACTAAGATAGGCTTAGTAATATTTTATCGATAGTAGTATTATTCTTAGTATTCTATATTAATACTACTAGCTTATCTTATAGTAACTAATCGTCTATATCTAAAGACTATTACCTATTAGGTCCTTTAATAAACTTCTTAAGGTATTCCCTTATAATAGTTTTATCGAGGTAAATACTATTTAGTATTTAGAGCCTATAAGCGCTTATATAAGGTACTCGCGAGAGAATTCGAAAAGGACTATTCTATTATATCTATAATTTAGTAGTTCTTAAGAGATTATTTAATCTTTATATATTAGATATTAAGATAAGGTTACTTAGATTTAATAAGTCCTTTTCCTTCTAAAGGGTATACTTATTCTATTTATTAGTTCTTTTAGTAAGTTATTAGGAAAAGGTTATTACCCTTTCTCGCGCCTTCTTAATATCCTTAGCTTTATATACTAGTATCCTAACCTAGGCGTTAAAGAGGTCTATCGAGGTTATAATATTATCTTAGTTAATTAGGCGCTAAGTAGGATTCTTAACCTCTAAAGGTAAAATCGGCTCTTACTTATATATTAAATAGAATAGCGATATCCTATATAAGTACTATATAGCGGTATAGTTAGTAAGAATAGCCTAGTTAAGGAGATAAAGCTATCTCCCTTTCTTCGCCTATATTACTATTATCTTAGCTAATAAGGAGACTAAGATCTAGTACCTAACTTTAATTTATATATTAGCCTTTAGGTTATATATAGATATCTAGATTATCTTTATTCCTAAGCCTTTTAAGATTATTTAGAAGTTAGACTTTATCTCTAGTCTTTTATTAATAATAGCCTATATTATTATATTATATTAATAGATAATTAATAGTATAAATTTAATTATAGCCCTTATAGATAGCTTTAGTAATAGTTTAACCTTAACCTATCCTATAAGATTATATCTTACCTCTAAGAGATAAAGCTATTTACTATCTAGTAGAATATATTAGTAATCGAAGTATACTTTACTTATAAGGTAGCTAGGAATAGTTAATACTATAACTTCTCTTAGCCTCTAAGGGGTAAAGTTCTAATACTACTTATATATAATAATAATAATAAAGATATTATTCTATAAGGTTTATTATAAGTACTTATCCCTTAAGAATAAATAAGTAATTTCTTAACCTTTATACCCTAGCTATAAGTAGAACTTATATATAAGCCCTATCTATTCTATTAGGTTATTAATAACTAGAGTTAGGCCTCTTATTCCTTATATAGGCTAAGCCTATAACCTTTATTCCTTTATAAAGTACTTTTTATATCTTTTATATAATATCTTATATTATTTACTATTAAGATTAAATAGTCTTTATAGTATTTAGAGATATTTAGTAATCTAGCGAGACTCTATCGAGTAGTTCTTACTAAGCTTAGTATTAATAACTATATTAAGGTAAAAGTCTATAAACTCCTTAATATCTCCTTTAATCGCTTTATCTATTTTATCTAAGGGGACCTTAAGTATATAAGATAGCTTATTTACTACCTTATTCTTTATATTAGTAATATACTATACTATAAAATTAAAGAGAAAAATATAATTAACCTATTAAGTAATATAAGCCCTTAGGATATTATTTATTATTCTTTTTAGCTAATCTACTAAGACTCTTATATTAGTTTTAAAGGTGAAATAAACTCTATAAATATAGCTTCTTAGCCTCTAAAGAGTATATAAAACTACTCTATACTCTCTTTTTATTATATTATAATTCGCCTTAGCTTTAGTCTAATAGCCGCTTTTAAATTATATAAAGTAGCGTTTTCTATTAATAACCTATATTAATACTATACTCTAGCCCTTAAGGCTTATATTATATATTAGGATTACCTCTCTATATCCCTTACTTAAGTAAAAGTAGATTAGAATAGGTAGTCTTATTATTACTTTCTTTAAGGTATCTATAGATATCTAGTATTCTTTATCCTAAGTCTATTCGATATCTTTTCTTAGTAAGAAGGTAAGTAATTATATAAGTTATATAAACTATCTAATCTAGATCCTATAATACCTAATAATACTAAGAAAAGATTATACCTTTATAATATCTTAGTAAAGTTCTTATTTAAGGATCTTCTTAATCTTTAAATCTACTAGGCTTTAGCTACTTATTCTATATAAGTACCCTACTATCTTAGTAGCCTTCTAGTAAAACCTTAATTTCGCTATTAAGATTCTATAGCCTAATAATTTAATATTTAAGAGGACTTTATTAAGGTTAATAAGGTATTCTAAGATAAACTAATATACTCTAAAAAAAGCTTCCTTATTACTATATATAGTATTAGGTCTTCTAACTATAATATTATTAAGAAAGGCTCTATAGATATATAGGATAAGGTTAAAGAGAATCTAGATTATAACCCTTATAAACTAGGCTATTAAATTCATACCTCCCTAAGGTAGAGTATATATTTAGAGAAGTCCTAAAGGTATAGAGAATATAATTAAGTTTTAACTTATCTAATCTAAAGGAACCTAGTTATTTCCTAAGAAGAAATCTAAGAGAGATAGGACTTTATATATTATAAAGTTATTACTAAACTTATTTATACTTAGTAAGATAAAGGTATTATAGACTATAATACTATTTAGCTATATAGCTAAGTTAATTAAGTATAGGCTACTATCTTTCTTAACTATAAGGAAGTAAGGGTTCTAGTATAGGCTATAAGATTCTTTTAATATTCCTTTTTCTAATTATAATTTAAAGAGATTAATAAATTTTATCTCTAAACTATATAGGATAAGTATATTATTAGCTTATTAGGCCTTATAGTCTATTACCTTAATAACCTAGGGAGGGGTAATAGCTAGATTAACCTTACTATATTCCTTAAAGTCCTAGGCGAGAGCTACTTCCTAGTTAAATAGTAGTTATATTAGTATCTCCTTCTCTTTAAGTTAGAAAAACCTATTAACTTACCCTAAGATATTAACTAGGTATTCCCCGCGAAGGCGGGTTCCTCTCTCTATAGATAAGAATTTCTCTACGAGGTATTTAGCGAAGGGTCCCTTTACGTTAAGGCGGTCTTTAATAGCTTCTTATTTCTTCTCTTTTTAATATAGATCTCCTTTAGGGGTAGTTCTATCTAATAGGATATTATCTTTAGGATATATCTTTACTCCCTTATATTTATAAAGGGTATTAACTATAAGACTATTTAATCTCCTAATTATATACTCTCTCCTAATAGTCTATTATAAATTTATTAATTTATTATATTTTTCCCTAAGGGTCCCTTAGTATTAGAGAAATACTTATTTTATTACTAATAATATAACCTCCCTAGCTACCTTACTCCCTATAGAGAGCACGATTATATTATTAGGTTCGAGAGAGATATCTTTAATAGCGATTTCTTAGGTATAATTAGAAGGCTAAGCTATATCTATCTATAGCTATTTAAAGTATCTAGCGGCCCTAACTATATTAATTCTTACTATCCTATTAGGTTATACCTTATTATAATATTACTACTATATAGGTCTAGTAGTAGGGGTAATAATCTATATTATCCCTATTCGATAACGAATATATATATCCCTATTCTTTAGAGAATAGTTAAACGTTAGCCTAGTAATATATATAAAAGGTATCCTAAGAATTAATAGTATTAATACTTTATCTAGTAAAATATAGAGATAGATTAGTATCTAGGTACTCCCTATATATAAGTTTATTCTTACTTTACTATATATTTAGATAAGGTTATTAGAGTAAGATTTTATTAATACCTTAATAGGAATAATCTTAAGATTATATACTTCTATATATTATTTACTAATTAGATTACCTTTAGATCCTAAGTTAATAAGTATATTTAACGCTTAGCTAGTAGATATTCCTAGCCTAACTTAGATATAAGGTAGGTCCTATTTATTTATTTATTTAGTATTATCCCTATCTAAAAGCCTAAAAGACTATATAGGACTATCCCTATTGCTTCTACTACGAGGGGGAAAAACTAGCGAGGCTAGGCCTTCGCTCTACCTCGCCGATAAAAAAGCCCTCGCCGAGATCTCTCTATATATCGTTCACGTCTTTACTACTTATATACTAATATATATACGGATTAGCCTTATAGAATACTCTTACCCCGTATTGCCTACGCCGGTCGTACCGGCGCTAGCTATTCGCCGTTCGCGGCGGATTATCGTAGTACGTTATCGTATTACCTTCCCTCCGCCTCGCTAGTATATTACTACTATAGTATAGCCTTACCTCCTTCTACCTCGCCGCTTATATATAATTAAATATTCCTATTTTATCGCTATAATTATATCTATTATATCCTACTTAGCCTCGTATTCTCCTAGTTGCCTATATATCCTTAGCCTCGCTCCGTAGTATATATACGGTATATAGCGTGCGCGTAAGGTGCGCGCTCTTAGCGCGCCTATTATTATTTACCTAGTTATTGTATTATCGCGTTGCTAAATAGCTATTTAGTAACTAGGTTAGTAACTAACTCGCTATACCCGTTGCTATCGCCCTATACGTCTTCTTCCTCTTTGCTTCCCGCGCTATCTCCTAGTAACTTATCTCCTCCTTACGAGTTGCCTACTCTTTTCCTATACTCTTAGCTCTTACTATTACCTTCTTACCTTACCTTACCTATACTCTATTCTTAACTACCTCGCTATTTAATTATCTACGAATCTATCCCTAGCTTTATAATACCTTATACGTATTCCCTTACCGTTATCTCCTAGTCCTTCGCTTATTCCTTATAGCTTATAAGTATACTACTAAGAAGAAGGTAATAGTTCTTACCTCTACTCTTCGTAATAACGTTACTAGTAATACGTATACCTAGCTAAGTATTACTAATAACTCTATAGAGTATAGCCTCGAGGACCTCGACTAGTCTCTTAGCTAGAAGACTAGCCTCGCTAAGTATAAGAGCGTTGCTAATAAGGAGGAGGAGGAGGAAGAAGAGGAAGAGACTAGCGATAATAGCTTCCTCCCCTCGGAGACCTTATCTCTCCTTATAATAGTAATCCCTACCTACGCCTCGTAGGCTACGATGCCTCGCTTCTCTACCGCTAAGATAGCTTGCTTTTAGTAGTATTAGGCTTCTCTTGGTTATACTAGCGTAGGAGCTAAGAGCTTCGTGCTTCTTAAAATTACTATAGATAACCTCGCTATATCTCCTCTTAGCTTTACTACTCTCTCTAAGCTACTAACTTATAGCTTCTATTCTACTAGTATCGCTCTTGCTTCTTGCTCTAGCTCTACCTTTATAGGGTTCTAGCCTTATAGTACGAAACGCGCCGCTAGTATGCTTATTAATAAGCGTCCCGCTAAGGGCGCTCGCTCTAATATCGCTCTTTCTAATAATAATATAATCCTCGTTACTAGTACTAGTAATCCCGCTAGTCCCTTGCCTAGTACTAGGCCTATATATAATATTATAAATATAATTACCTTATAAGTTAGTCCTAATCTTCTTATTATTCCCTTTATCTACTAACTTATATAGTAATTATCTATACTTACGCTATGCTTATATTATACTCGGTAATAAGGTCTCTATAGGCGCTTCGCTCCTAGGGCTCTATCTCTATAGTTCCGAGAAGAGTAAGTTTACCTACCCTTCGCCTTAGCCTTATTAATATTTTTAGATTCTACTACTCCTAAGTATTTATACTATTACTCTATTAGCTATATCTATAAGCGCCCCTAGGGTATAGAGGCTAAGGTAAAGGGTATAAATATTATTCGCGTCTAGCGTGCTCTCGAGACTATATAGCTTACTATAAATAAGGGTAATATTAACTATATAAATACCTATACCTTATAGTATAGTTCTTATTAATATCCTCTTAGTATTCTAGCGTATTAACTATAGTTATAAACTCTTTTATCTCCCTTAGTACTAGCGATATTAAGGCTATAAAGGATATCGCTAAAGCTAAGGCGTTTATAAGTATACTATCTCTTATAAAGTTTAAAATCCCTAGCTCGGCTACTAATACCCTAACTTACCCTTATAGCTCCCGCGCTACTCGCTCCTTTACTATCGACCTCGAGCCTATTACTACCTCTCCTCGCGCTCCTATCGCTTTAGCTACTATTACTATCCCTACCTCGCTTAGCTCGCTTAGCGCTACCCCTAAGGAGATCCTCCTCCTCCGATAGCTTATATTATATATCGCTTATATCGAGTAGTATTATAGTAATATAGTAATATATCTTTATTATATAGAGCTATAGTAAGATCGCGTATATAATATTATAGTATATCTCGGTTCGCTTATATATCGTTATTTCGTTAGCTACCTATATAATAGCTCTATTCCTTTAGTTATTAGTAATATCTTTATAATATTACTTAAGGCTTTAGAGGTAAAGCTATATAATTATAGTACTTAATCTTTTAGCTATTACCTCGCTAGTATATTATTATTTTCTTATTTTAATTTTTAATTTCCTTTACTATCTAGTTTACCTCGCTTAGTTTAGGCCTTTATAATTCTACTTAAGCTTTACTCGCGTCTTACCTATAAATAAAATCTATTGCTTATAAATATTACTTTAGTCTCCCTTATTCTATAAACTATCGCGTAAATTTTACTATTAGTCTCGGGTTATTATAAAGCTCTATAAAGTTAATTAGGCCGTTTCGTATTATTACTAGCGACTTACGACTCTCCTTTTCCTTTGTATAGAAGACTATAATATATCTTAGGGTCTCGCGCCCTCCTCTATACTCGTATTACTATATTATATCTAGTACTCTATACGCTATAAGGTATATATATAATCTAATATACCTAGTTTATATCTATATTAGTAAGGATAATTAGGCTTTTATAAGGTTCCTATAAAGCTTTAGGTTATAGTATATTAGTTCTATATCTACTATATACTTCTCTCTCTCTCTAGCTACCTATACCTCTAAGGCTACCTATACTCTTATCTACTTATCTCGCTATACTATAAGGAGCTTTTCTTTTAATATATCCTTATACTAGCTACTAAGCCGCGAGGTCTGGTACTCCTCTAGGTATAGCGCTATAGTAAATAGGGTCTAGGTAGTTAAGTATTCGTAAATACGCTATCGGTCGCCTATATTTCTACTTATAGTTCTTCGCCTAGTCTCGCGAGAAACTTACCCGCTTTCTTATTAAGGTATAGGTCGAGGGGTAGGATATATATCTCCGTTTCTAGGCTATAAGTTAGCGTTAACTTATATACCTTAGTAACTTTTAAGAGCGCCTATCTCTAGGTTTTCTTAAACTTAACTATAAGTCCCTTCGGACCTTACTCCCTAGGGGTATACTAGATACCTATACTATATATTAGTAATGCCTAGACTATCGCTAGGTATACCGCTCGCCTATATTATATTTAAGGGCCCTATATCGCTACTATTAGCCTACTAATTACTAGGTATTAGTATTCTATCTATATTATTTTATACTCGCTATATACGAGCTACTTTAGTTTCCTATTAACTATTACTCTTAATATTCGCTAGCTCTTAGTAGGCTTAATTATAATATCTCTAAGGTATAGGCCCCCTTATACTTCCTCTTTACCTTTATATATATAGAGAAGCCTATACTTCGTAGGGCTAAAACTTAGCCCTATCTTCGCTATCTATTCGAGGTATTAGTTATATACTCTCTAGAGTTTAATATATATCTCTAGTATTATAGCTCTTATTACTATAAGGTATATATTATTTATAAACCCTATAGCCTTAACTCCTAGTATTTTAAACTTTTATAAAAGGGAGTAGTATATATAATAAATAGGATCGGGGAGAGAGGCGACCCTTAGGGTACTCTATCTTTAACGTAAAAATCCTATAAGTTTACTCTATCGAAGGCTAGTATTATAGTTCTCTTGCTTAAGAACGATCTTATCTATCTTATTACCTATCCTAGGTATCTAAGGCTTTATATTATATCTAGAAGCCTTATATAGTTAACTATATCAAAGGCGCTACTAATATCTAGTAATAGGATTAAGGCTACCCCTTTTATATCCTATGCTATTTATACTTAGCTTATAATTCTATATAGTATAGTTTCTATTAACTATCCTCGGCGGTTCCCTATCTACTCTTCTACGAGAACCTTACCTTTTTCTATTGCTTTAGCTATTCTCTTTATAGTAGCCTTTTCTAGGATCTTCCCTATTATATATAGTAATACGATTAGCCGCTAGGCTCTTACTTATATAAGGTTTAGTTTCCCTTTTAGGATTACTATAGTAAGAGCCTTACGATACTCCTTCGGAAAGTACTCTAGCCTCTAACTCGCTCTTACTACTTATACTATATATATCGCTAGTTCCTCGCTATATAGTACTAGGAACCTATTTAGGATCCCTATAAGGCCTAGTACTATTTACTTTAAGTTCGCCTTAAGGATTATTATAACCTCGTTAAGCTCTATACTTTAGCTTAGCTCGAGGTTCGCCCTATCGAAGCTACTCTCTTAGAATATCCTCTTTATAATATCGCTAAGGTCTAGTTATACCTATAGGAAGAACTTCCTTATAAGTATTTCTACCTTTTCGGTATATATATATATTAGAGTCTCGCCTTCCCCTTATAGCCTAGGTAGATTTATAGGCTATCTCGGCTTCTAGCTCTCTATCCTCGCTTACTTTACTATCGCCTAGACCCCTTTCTTCGGGTCCGAGGCTATATAGAGCGCGCCTCTAAAGGCCTCTCGCTTAGCTCTCTATATAGCCCTATCTTACTCCTTTTTCGCTTCCCCGAGGGCTTCGCGGTCCCCTTCGCTATAGGTTCTTTTATATTACTACTCTGCCTCTTATAGGTCCTTAACTGTCCTATATATAGCTACGTTCTACTAGTTATTCCTTAGCGACCCCCCTCTTTAGAGGGGCGCTATTTCCTTGCTAATCTCTTAGAGTCCTTCGATTAGCTCTTAAAGGTAATCGTCTACTTCGCCTATAGTATTTAGGCTCCCTAGCTATAGTAAGAAGGCCGCTTCCCTCGCTACCTTTTCTAGGTCCGCGAGTTTCTAGTTTCTTCCTTACCTTTCTATCCTCGCTAGTTCTTCTCTTAGCTCGTATATAAGGGGTATATAGTCTAAACCTACGAGTAGCCGGTACTTAGGAATATACTAGATCTTATTACTAAGGCTCGCTATCGCTTATATTAGGTTAATTATTAATCTCGCCTCCCCCCTTTATTAGGTTAGTATACCCTTCGCTATAATATAGTCGAGATCTTATTTCTCTACTAGCTCTAGTATAATTCTCGCCTCTAGTTCTTAGTATTATATTATACCCTAGTATATATAATATAGGTTAAAGTCTCTTATAAGAATAGTAGGGTATTTTGGCTCCTTTTTAACTAAGCGTAATAGCGGTAAGTTCTATTTAGTACTATCCTTTAGCGGCGTTTCTAAGTATACCGAGATAAAGGAGATCGGCCCTATAGGTATTTATATAATTACTTTATATTAATCCTACTTAGCTATATAGTTAACTATTATAATATCGCTTTTAACTAGTAATATCGCCCTTTATCTTTCGCCTAGGTCTTACGGTTAGATTACTATATACCCCGAGCTATATAGTACTAAGACGCCCGTAAATATAAAGTATAGTTCCTAGATCGCTATAATATTATATTCCCTCCCTATCGCTAGGAGCGATACGAGGGTCTTATCTTCTTTATATATATTCTATTAGAGAAATTTAATTATTCCTTAGGTTTATTATCTTTATATTTTCGCCTTCGCCTTTACCTTCGCCTCTACTTTACCCTTACTAGCTACTTCGAGGGGTATTGCCTCTACTATTATCTATTAGCTTATCTTTTATCGCTATTAGTAGACTTAGTATTTTAGGTATTTCTAGTATCGCGGGTACTTTAGGTATTTAGGGGCGAGGAAGTTACGATTCTCCTACTCGTATATATATCCTCTTCTAGACTAATATCTAGTCTTTATCGCCTATAGCCTATTCTTACTCCCCTCCTTATAATACTATCGTAGCTCTTATTAAGAAGGTCTATATCCCTTAGAAAGATAGTATCGTCCTCGTACCCCTATTTATCGGGGGGTAACCCCTTAGCTTTCCTAGACCGGGGGGTCTTCTTTACTTAGGTCTCTCTTACTAGGGTTATTATTATCTTTCCCTCTCGCTAAGAGTTTAGCTCGCTCCCGCTACGCTTAGGATTATAAACCTATTCGGTCTCGCTTAGTAATTCTCCTAAGCCTCGCGGACTCTCGCTTACTTTACTCTATATCCCTTATCCTACGCTAGGTATACGCTATTATAGTATAGGTAACGCGCTACTTCCTTATCCTCTTTACGCCTATATTACGCTTAGCTATATCTCTTCGAGCTATATTAACCGTATCTCGTCGTTATATAGTATTTCGCCTTATAGCTATAGCTAAAGTAGTAAAAGTACTATATAATAGATACGCCTTCCTAGAAGGGTTTATAGTAGTAATATCCTACGTCCTATAGAAGACCTTAGTCTATTAGTTATTATATGCCCTTAGCGCTATTGAGGCTAATATATATCGAGGAGATTTCCTTTAACTTCGATCGCTATAGGATTACTACCTTTTAGATCCCGGCTCCTAGGTTTATTATCCTTAGTTCTTCTATAACTATATCTTCGCCGAGCTCTAGTACCCTCTAGACTTTAATCCTAGAGGCTACTACTTACTAGGTCTTTCTTACTATTATCGATTTATCTCTAAATACCTTATATATCTAGTTTATATAGTTTAGCTATATCCTTATAGCGAGCGTACTATTAAAAATTAATTTCTAGTCGCCGCTTTATAGTCTTCTTACTCTTATAACTATCTCTCCTCCTATTACTATATTTACTACGTCTAGTATTTCTTTATTATTTCTTTTAGTTATTTCTATAGTTAGTTTAATTATAATCTCCCTATTATATATTACTAATACTAGTATATTACTAGGCTACCTTACCTATACCTAGCTAGTTATCGCTACTACCTAGGCGAATATCTTCTTATTTACTATATTTTTAATAACTATTATTCGCTATAGAATCTACTAGGTATTCTCTACTATTTATATGATCGCTATAGTCTATCGTTAGTTAAGGGTCGCTAGTCTCTCGCGTCCTTCTCGCTCCTCCCCTTAGTAGGTATATACCCTACCTAAGTAGAGGGTTAATAAGTAAATTACTCGAGGGTCTTACGAGGTTTAAGAGTATTCTACGAGGTATTCTTCTATTTCTCGTATTAATTAATCGTCGCGCTAGGTCTAGTTCGGGCCGTTACCCTCGCTCGCTCCTCGGTCAGCGGCGAGGTTTTTATCGTATCGCCTCGCCATCGCGTAGCCGCCGCCTCGCCGCCGTCCCCTACCCCCGCCCTAGCTCTAAACGAGCTAAGATATCGCTTAGGGGGGTAAGAGGGTACGAGGAACCCGAATCTAGTATTAGTAATCGTTTTACTAGTATCGCGCGCGAGCTGCGATTGCCTAGTGTGTCCTAGGCCGAAGGTTAAGGTAGGTCCTATATATACTTTAACGTTCGTACTAGTAATA
>JALHBZ010000187.1:671179-728449 GCA_024340015.1 Tolypocladium ovalisporum | reverse complement strand
GGGGGGGGGGGGGGGGGGGGTCCCAGGCTTGTCGGAGCTGTCATCTTGTCGTAGGTGAAACGCCTTGAGACCTCGTCTGCAATAAAAAAAAACGGCACACCTGTGGCCCCAGTCACGATACTGTTTTCTCGGAGGAGCGGGTGACCTGGACATCGTACATGTACGAAGTAACGCCTCTTCAGATGCTTCCACCGACTCTGTAGATCTGCTTCGACGGCAGTCCATCCAAGTTGCCAGAGGGGTACAAGACACCGCATAATGCCTCTTCCGAGGCCAGTAACTCTGCATGCTTGGTGGTTCCCGTTGACCACCAGGCACACGAACCTCACCGACCCATCAACCTTCGAGGAGCTTCGCTGCCCGTCTCTACCTGCCGTGCCGTCTCTCGTTTCAACGCTATGACACGGAGCTCAGGCCCAGATGATGAGAATCCTCAGAGAATGCCCATTTCAGCACAGCCAGCGCCGTACCACAGACGAATCGGTCAGCCCGACAAGTCGCCTCGCCTCGCCTCGCGTCCGTCCATTGCCCAATCTAAGGCAGGGAGTCGCTCTCAGACTCCGGTAGGCCTTCGAGAACAGGGGAGCGTGGAGTAGAGTCAAAGCCATCCCAGCTCCATGCATACAGACCTGCCGGATGTAGCAGTCGTGCCTGAGTCGTCGAACGATTTTTCTTTAGCTTCCCGGAGTTGTTCGAGGTGCTGCTAACAGTAGCTCCACGGGCGTAGAGTCAGTCGCGGTCGGTGAACAGTTCAGGGGTTGCGATGGCACGCTGCGCTACTGCACAACGTGGCCTGACTCGAGTTGTTTGGGCGCCGGCCAACCGCATCTGGATTGTCGACGTGGCCACGCTCGCTGGAGAGCTGACGGTCGTGTGATAATGTGGAAGGGCCTCTCATCGGCCCCCACTGGTAAGCATCAGCGGACGATCTGGCACTCGATCCATCCATCGTCGCAACGCTGCTGCAGTAGACCAGGACTAGATGTGCGTCTGCCTGTCAGTGCATAGGCCGATGCTGTACGGAGCGTTGACAGGCAAGTCAACGCCGAAGACATCTGTCAATGCGGCGAGCACGTGGACCAGGCAATGAAGCCGACAATATCGTCGTCTTCTCGGCGCGTAGCGAGTGTCGCGGCCTCGGATGCCTGATCTTCAATGTCGACGGTGTAAGAGCGAGTGGCGCCTTACAGGTGGTCTCCAGGCGCGATGTAAGGAGGACAGAATCGGAAACGTATCGGCCCTGTGGCGAAAGACTCAACATGTGTGCTGTAAAGTGGGAGAGAGCCCTATGGAAATGAGCAAGTCCCCGCTCGCATGCAGGACAGCAGCGATCGCATTGCATTTTCCCCTTCTAGCGGCCCTGTCATGCAAGTTCGTCAGCTTCAAGACTGGCACCGCGCTAAGCTGCACGGTAGCTGCATCATCTCGTACATGTCGGAGACGGCGCCAGGCGGATGCAACTCGGTGCAAGCCTCGAGGCTTGACAAGGACGCGAAACCGTGCTATCGCTGCGAACGCATAGCGCCCAAGATACTTGTACTTCCGACCAAAGTGTCTCGGTACGGCAGGTACAACAGACGCCGGTCTCTCGGGCCATCCGGGACAAGATGCGTAAGTCTGGCTATATCGACCAGGGAGGAAGTGTACGGCTCGAGTCAAGACGTAGCTTGTTGCGGTTGTTGTCCAGAGCATTGTCGCGTCCTTGCCACGCCCCTATCTGCAAACCCCTGCTTCCCCGAGGCGCAGTTGAAAGAAAATAGGCACACGAGGCAGGTGAGGCGTCTCTCCCGCGGCGGCTGGGACGAACCGAGCCGCCTCATGTCAATCCCTGAGTCGCGGCATGCTTGTGGTCTTCAGCTCTGCTGAAATGCCGGCGTGCCGATCGAACCCCAGAAGACGGAGGGACAACAACCAGCGACTCGTGAGAGTTGCCCGGTACGGCGACGACAGGTAGTAGGTGCGGGCCCGGGTGTGGTGCGTTGGATCTCTGATGCCGTGTGACGCGAGCTCCGTATCCAATGGACGCTACAAGCACAAGTTCCGTTTCGGGACAGTGCTCAGAATCCTAAAAAGGACATTTGATTGTAACCACATCACTTTTCGGGGACAATCGAGGCAAAGCAGCGTGGCAAAGGTCACCCATAGGGTTGGAGTTATACGGAGTTCCCCACGCTGCCGCTCTGCCCGCTGGTACAGCGCGGCAGGGAAGCGCCGGGCGAGCAGAGGAACATGCCCAAGGTAGCGAGGGTCGCCGTGGAAATGGGGCGCTTGCTGAACCCGCAGCTTGTCGAGCGAGCTCAGTTACCGTGGATCGGCAGAACTAACGCGACGTCAGCCATACTGAATCTGAGATACGCGGCCGTAGACGCGGAGACATACCATAATTCGACTGCTCAAGTGACCTTGATGCTTCGTCATTGACTAAATCAGACGACTGTCACGAAATTTTGAGCGCTTGGCCGGGTACCTGCAGGCGCAGGCGCTGTTCGCCGCGCCGCGCAGCGTTGAGCGCAATGTCGGTGTAATTATCGGCGCAACATGCATCGTCACCATGCACAACAGCTCGGATCCTGCGCGCCTAGGGTTCAGATGGCCCGAATGCAGCGGACCAAACCTTCCCCGTGTCGTAAAACTTGAGGTGTCATGATTCGATGTCCGCCAAAAATTTCCTAGAATCGTCTGAAACGCCTCAACTGAATGATTCGAGGGAGTCGGCAGATTTACCCTTCGGCTGACGGTGATGCTGGAGATACCCCCCATGGTATGGTAAAGGTCCCCTGGGCGCGGCGTTGTCTATATGCGACTATCCCAGGAGAATAATGGACCAGAGCAGAAGCATCAAACTCAAGTCCAAATAGGAGCCTGTACGACATAAGGCCAAGCCCAAGTCGTTGCGACATGCGGGCAACGGGTAGTAGCGACAGCCGAAGACCATAGCGCAACGTCCGGCCCTGGCTGGGGCTGAGAGTGACGCTGCATCTAATTGTAAAAGGCAATCTAGAGTTGTGGGACTTTCGCGTATCAGAGTTTCTGGCGTGACAACATGGACGTTTCGCTGCCACTTGGCACCAGTGTCCACGGGTATCCGCACTCGATGCTCCATTAATAGAACTGTTGAAGTAATTATCAGTGGTCCAGCAGGGGCAAAAGTGTTTTGTTTCGTACGACATTTGTTGAGCGCCAAGAACGAAGATGTGGACCACCGGGGCCAACTCCACAAAGGCCAGAAGAAAACTAATTTGGTATTTCGTAATCGTGAAATTAGACAGAATGCCGCTTTGGGCCGTCAGTGGCATACACCTCGAGACTCTGGGTTGTCGCCATTTCAGGTACTGCGAATTGAATCAACGGTCGGCCAGGGTCAGGTTTTCACGCGCGGAACAAAGCAATGAGGAAACCACAGAGATGGCTGCCCCAAAATAAAGGCGGAGATATGTAGACCAAGAATGATGGAGACCCCTTGCATAACCTGCTGGCCATGCCGTCACCCGACAATTGCACGACAGGGGCAGAGCAGCGCGCTTGTTCCCAATGTGAGACCACAATGGCAATGGGGGATGCCACTCACTCTCACCAGATTCTGAAGTTGCCTCAAGAACCCACGACCACAATTGGCAAGGTTGACGACAGAGTGCTCCGTCGCGCGCCAACAACACGGGGGTTTCCCTGCCCATGTCGACGGTCGTGTGGGGAGCAGAGGCGCAACATCAAATCGAGGCCCGCTGAACCGCTCTTTGCCCTTGCAATCCAGGCAGCCATCAGGGTGCGGCCGACGATAGTCTTGTCAAACCCGCCTCATCGCCCGTTCGGTTCGAGCCGGGATCAAGACCGTCATTTGTCCTCCAAACATGAGCTCCGGCACACCATGTGATGCTCCACCTTGGTTGCGCATCCCAGGTCTGGCAGCTCCGCAAAGCCGATCAAAGAACGGATGTCGCTGGTGTCCGGGGCCGGTATCCTGCTCTCGGAATATACGCAGTCCATCAGGAACACCCCGTCCGGGCGCTGTGTTCGAGATTGGAGGCACTAGGAACTCACGATTGTATCCGACGACATGTCCGGAGAAAAGATGACGGGCCCTGTCCGACACAGTCTGACTCGTAACCTCCTTCCCAGGCTCGCGACCAAAGTCCGCACCTCCCACCATTCACACCCGGCCGAGACAATGACACTTCAAGTCTTCCAGCGCCATATCATGCCCGGGCGTGATCAAACCCAGCGCCGCAAGCGGTAGTCTCCGCAAAGTTATCATGCATAGCCGAGCATCTCATAATGCATCGGACACAGCCCTCATGGATGATATTCTCTGTCACTTAACAATATAGTGACTTTCGTTGATGACCAGCATGGGCTGCCGTCGGGCCACACGAGTACCCGTCAAATGGTCTAGGGGCACGCCCCGAGTGGAGACGCGACGTCTTTCGCTCCTCGCAAAGATGGCGCTTTGTCCGGTGCCCTGCAGGTCAGCCGGGCGGGACGAAAGGGTGGATAAGTCGCCCAGGATGTGATATGTCGATCATGAGAAAATAACAAGACCGTGGTCCGTAGACGTGCTGATTTTGGCGTGGGGCGCGAACAAACGGCCATGACCCGCCGTTTCGGCGATCCTCCATCCAAGAGATTAGGGCCTCCCGGCCTGGCCCGAATGCCCGGGCCCCAATAGTACGGAGTACGTCGCATCGTGGCCATCTCTCTACGGGGCCTTGAGGTCTGTGCATGACTCTCCCTCAGGGTGCGCAAGCCTCTCGTCAATCAGTGGCAGCGCGATAGCCGGTGCTCAGCCACCTTGATGCTGCCAAGGGTCGGCACGTGGATGTGGTTGAACGGCATTCCACGCGTGGAAATGTAGCCGGCAATGGCAGGATGATTCAGCCTTTAGTCCATACTCGTAGGCTGAGTTGCATTTCTCCTATTTCACCGTCAGCCCGTCCGAGTCCACGCTGCGTATGGCTTTTAGATGCTGGGGTGCGATCACGAAGTTCGCCGTAAGCGGCGTAGCATCGTAGTATCGCGCGGTACCCTGCACATTGTCCTCGGGGACATGGCGCGATGTATCGGTGTTCTTGTCACAGTTTCAGCTGGTCATGTTTGGAAAGTTCGAAAAGCACCGTCGTCATCGCGTGTTCCCCGGACTAAGTGGCTGATAGTGCTGAGTCCGTCGGCTCGGCACCGCCGCCACATCTCGACCCGTCGCTCAAGATCTCTGGCAATCGCTTCGCCGCTACGACTTTGTACCTGCCTGCAGAAGTTCCGGCCGGCTTTTCTGTGGCGGTTGACTTTGTTGCTGTCTCCGTCGACCAGAACCTGGAACGGGCTCCGTTTGCTTCTGTGCAGCAAAAGATGCTTGTTGAAACGGCAATAAAGCGGATGTACACCAGAGTGCTTGCCCTACTACTGGCCGTAAGCCACGTCGAGACCCCTAGGGCTTGAAACTGCGTCATTGTCGATCGGAGTCAGCAGCGGCACTTGGCTGGCTGGTGTCTCATGTGTGAGCCTCACACCGGTCCACGCAGGGCGGCGAAAGATGCGGGCAAGGTGACGCCGACGCCGTACCGCTGTGCCGAAGAAGTCTATGGCGATTGACTGATAAGAATCTTGTTTCGTCTCAGAAGTACAGCGCGGGATGCCTTAAGCGCGACAGTACTTTCGCGAAGAAGGAGTCTCATCTCAAGCTTTGGGACGCAAGTGTGTATTCGTCTGCCGAAGCATGTGGCTCACAGGACCGGGATGGCCTACCACTTCTGCATCCGACCACTCGAGTTACCGAGGACCGAAGGACCCATCTTGGTGTGTTCCTCCACCGTTATCTTTGTGCATGTAAGGCTTTGTGCATGGTGTGGAGGTATTCTGACAAAGAAAGGCGATTCGAAGTCGCGCTGCGGAAATGGGCCCTGCTAATTAGTCCGCCATCGTGGCCACGATGACATCCTGCCGACTCTTTGGTCCACTAATAAAGGGCACTAGCAGACGCCAGCAAACGATAGCAAGATTCATGCGAGGCCTCGTCAATGAATGAATGCGTCGACTATCAGCAGCTGGACAGACTTGCGACCGGCCTTGGCAGGGCCACTGCCCGGATATTTCAAATGCATAGATGCTCTTGAAAGCCGTGTAATGTGCATGGCCCTGGCGACCGGGACCATGACAAGCGAGTGTCGTGCACGGCGAACCCTTGGACTCCCAGCCATTCACGATTACCTAAGTCGAAGGCCACAAATAGAAAAAGGCTGGAGCATGCCTTGCAGTGGTAGACTTCTGCAAGCCCGCGTGCTGGCGAAGAGTATGCAGGGGCGCTGTACATGTTTCGGGGTCTCTCCGCGTCCGACATTTCCACTCCTCGGGGCTGCACACAAGTACTCGTACTCGTAGGCGCGCCCACGCTTCCACGGAGTACCCACGGCGTTTCTGCAGTGTTGTTTCATCGTAAACGGCTTTCATTGGACTGCTGCCGTGCGCTGGACGGGGACCCCCAGTAGCCAAGACGGCCCACACGCAACCGCGCCCACCGTTTTAGGCTTGAAACGAAACTTGTTCAAGATGAACTGATTGCGGTGGTGTCCGGCATCGTGCCTTTGTCGTCCTCTGCCTTGGCTTCCGGTTGCCGCACCCGACAACGGATTTTGATTCCATGACAGGTATCGCCACTTAGATGTCGACGGAACCTTGGCGTTTCAGAGGGCAGGGCCGCTGCAACGTTACGTAGTGCGTGCCGAAGACTGCGTTGACGGGTCAATCGTTGATGGATATCAGATGCGGGTCGTCGCAGACGCCTAATTCGGTCTGTTCAATCCTAATGAGGATTCATTTCTGTAGCCTCGCCCCATGATGCGGCGGTGACATAGTCCGGCAGCCGTGATCGAAGCTCAATTGTGATGGTCTGACTTCGTGAACTTGACGCTGGGACACTTTGCCGGTCGCTTCCATCGAGTAAGCCGCGGGAAGGGCTCCGCTTGTAAGGCGGTGTTGTTGCCGTCATAGGAAACCGCGGGAAGCGGGTTTGCACGTGGCACACTTGAGCAAGCCAGTGTCTCGCTTCGAGTTGAATGACGGGCGAGCGAGCCGCCAGAGGAGTGATAGCGGCCATCATGACCGCGTCACGGGACTTCCCCGTCGTCGCCCAATCGAGCATATCCGCCCGTCCGCTTGTCCCAGGTTTTGTACGTCCATGCACAGTAGACTTCACTTTCTAGTGTAATGCTTCGCGCCCCAACGCCTCCCTCAGTATAGTCAGTCTGGTCAGGGTCCAACCCAGCTCACGTTTCGTCCGGCAATATACTCCTCTCCTCAACCAATAGATGAAAAATCGGGTCATTCTATGTTCATCTCTGCATGTTAAAGAGTGGCTCGCTCCGTGTCGCTCGCTTCCTGACGAAGGATCGCCTTGTGACATAGGCCAAGGCGATGCCGTCCGAGACGACTTCCTCGCATTCTGGCTGCATCGCCCGAGAAGTACCCTCATCACGAGCAAGTTGCCTACGCTGCGTTGGAACTTTTTAAACCTCTTGCCAAGGTGGGGGTTTGGGAGCTCGTACAAGTACGGCTTGTGCCGTAGGGTGTTGGCCAGCCCTGTGGGCGGGCGAAAGGCCAGTGGAGAAAGACGTCTTTGGAGCACAGGCTGAGAAGCCTCACCGTTTCTTGGGACACTGGTATTGCCCTGCCGTGGCTTGCATGGCCATGCGCCAGTGGGGTAGCTAATGTCCAATTGGGACGCGAACTGCTGAGAGACGCCCAGAATGGCTCCCTTAAGATCATGGTGGTGTTAGTTCCCCACCCGCTGTTAAGAGGTGCAGGGACGACGTACAACGCAGGATCGCTGCCTTGTCCAGATGGACGAGATGGACATGCGTGCTGGGTACCGCAGATCTCTCGTGCCACCTCACCCTCACGCCTGGCCTGGCATGGCCCACACTGAGGTGCAGCAGCGCATCCAGAAGCAGAAGCGGAGAAGGGAGCCACAGAAGCAGCCCACAAAGCTGCCTTCAGCTAGAAGAAGCCACTGCGTGTCTGAAAGGGTGCGGTTTGAAAAGGCACGAAACGGAGCCAGCGCCATGTTTGGAAATGCGTAGTGGCCAGCCGCAAGTCGGCTTGCGCCCTGAAGTGCCACGAACGCCGGGGATGGCCATAACAGGCATCGCACGTGGTTGATGGCTTCCAAAGGCGGCGGGAGATGCACCTAGACGCAGCCGGCAGGCACTGAGCATTGGCCGGCCACCGTCCCCAACAAGCGACATCACCAGCACCATCGCTCGCGGCGCTGGCCAGGCTGGGCTCGATGGCTGGTCGGAGGACGCAGCCTGGAGGGGTCTGAGAGGGCCAGACAGGGCTCTGGGCGATCACCAGCGTGCAGATAGATTGGCAGCCGAGCTAGTGACGAAATCGTCGCCCATGCGAGTGCGACTGCGACTCATTTCGGCGTGATGTGCGGCGCGGGATTGAGGCGGCAGCAGATAACGGCAGGGTCTCGAGTCTCTCGACTCGTGGGTGACTGGGGTGCAAATCGAACAACGCGGGGTTGAGGGCGAGACGTCTGGTTGGCCCACGCTCTCCCTCCAGGACCAAGAACGGATGCCTGCTCAGCTCCCCATCTTTGTCAGGCCATTTGCCCAGAGACCAAAGGCGTAGCGCCTCTACCTTACATCCACCCTGTTCGAAAACGCCATACGATGCGATTGGGAGATGAGCTCAAGGGCTGCAATATACGCTGGCTTTCCGGACCAGGCTTAGCACTTGCTGTAGCTTGTGTCTTGCGTGCCCTCCCAAGCCGTGGGCGGAGAAGGGGATTCGCTGGATGCTGGCGATGTTGACGACATCATCACGACCCATCGAGCCATTTGCAACAGACTTTGGGCTACGCCAGCCGCAATCAAAGTTCACAGGCACTCAGACCGGCCAGACCTGGCTTCCATGACCAGCCACAGCGAGCTAAGGTGATTGGACTCGGTCATATACTCCACGGCCAAGTCTCGAGGCCGTAGATCGCAGGGTCCATCAAGTAATGGGCCCATCGTCGACGGAAGAGAGATCACGGCGTGTCACCACCCCCCTGTAGCCGGACATGTACCCGGAGAGGCGTTCAAGCTCGGCTTTGCGTATCTGAGCAGTCTCCACGTGTCTACGGGTCTGCATCGAGTTTGTAAGACCAGGGCCGCTGAGCGAGGCGCCAAGAGCCGGGGCGCTCTCGACGGTTCAAATTCAAAAGCCACGCTCGTTAGTATTCGCAGTACCGTTTCGGTGTCACTGCTACTCGTACTCGTAGACCGAAAGAGTAGACGACACGAGCCTTACGAGAGTCGTCGACGCTGGGTTCGGGCCCTCGACGTAGCCCAGAGCGCCCAGCGGGTCTTGCAGACACGAGGCCGGGTCGCAGTCGCCCTCACGATCCATTGTGGACGTGAACGTGGCGCAATTTGGAATCTTGGATGCAAAGGAGAATCTGTGTATCCAGGGCCACGTCCATTAGCGAGCACAAGAACATACTCGTACATCACAGCTAGCTGTACGAGTACACTTGGCGACTCAAACTGAACGGCGATAGGGATGAGATCGGCCGTCCCCTGAGACACCCCGTCCCGATGCAGTGGTGCGTGACCAGCCAAGGCTGTTTGCCGGTCTGCATCATATTGTCAAGTGATAGACGATGGTGTCATCGTCGGACGTTGCTGCTGCGTTTGCGGCGAGTTTGTTTGACTTGGTACTCCTTAGATAGTCCTTGCTAGCGGCGGAGGCCTTGTAGAGACTTTCCAGACTGCGGTGCGCTGGGGTTGGCAAAGGCGAATGCTTGCGCGACTCACAATGCCTGCGTCGATGCGCAGATCACTCCCTGCCAATCGGCGGTTACGCGAGATTTAGCAGGCTGGGCGCTGGTTGCGAACCTGGAAAAGCCGACGCCTTGTCACATGCCGCCCGGGGATGCACCCGTCGTCGCTCCAGGGGTGCTGAGCCGCCACATCTGGGCGGGCACCTGGCTGCCAAATTTCCATCGGCCTTTGCACGGCGATGGGCGTCCGTGAGCCCACGCTGGCGACGGAGATTGCTGCCTGGGCCTGGATATCCCTGCTCCCGAGGCGTTCGATGAAGAGCGGGGGAATGAGACAACGAACTTTAGACGTCGGGCATTTTCCACCTGGCACGAGCTCGACTGCCGACGGACGGCATAGGGACCTTTACACACATCTCTCGAGCCGATTGTCCGAACCTCGTGCGACGACTCCGTCCACGCGCAGGACCACGTCGTAGCGAGCTCGTCGCACGAGTAATGGAAGACATGCATCCAGCAGGGCCACAGCTCAACCTTGTAGGGCGTAGCCCAGCCCAGCGATGGGACGGACCAGCCAATGCTCGGCGGACTCATTCTGGCCCGCAAGTACGAGTAGTTCGTACTGTCAATGGGATCTGGGGGGCCCAGCCCCCAGTCCCGCCGCCGACCTCAATGGCAATACCGCGTGGTTTCCGTTATGACACCCACTTTCATCAAGGACGTGCAGCCTGACCCTGCCACGGCGGCTGCTGTTCACAGAGGCGGTGAGATGAGCGGTTGGATCGAGTGACTCGTATGCAGCGCATGCAGCAGCAGAGCATCTGCCTGTGACGAGTCTCTGGCAGAGCGTGAGATGTACGAGTACGGAGTAGAGAGGAGCAGAGCCTCCATCCGTGCTGCAGAACTCGAGTAACTGCGCCGGACGCTTGTCAGCCAATTGTGAGAAGTTCGAGCAGCCGCCTATAGGTCAGATTCTATTGCTTCGTACGTACGGAATACGTACATGACGCATGTCGAAGGTCGGCCCTCATGCTGCTGTCGTGTGGCCGCCTACTGCCCTGACGAGATTGACCGCCTTGCGGAATGCCGCCATGGCAGCCCTGGATATGGTGGGACTTTGGGACAGTGACATCGATACCTGCAATAACAGCGACGTCCCCGCCCCCAGACTCGCCTTGCCTAGGTAGGTAGCTTCACGTGGGACCAAGCGGACGTGGTGTCCTGGATAGCTCATGTGCCAGCTCGTCTGCCCAATGACCACGCCGAGAAGCTGAAGCTGACCGCTGAGAAAACATGGCCAAGTCGGTTGGCAGATAGCGTCGGCTAGCTCCGGATAGGAGAACTTGGGTACGGAGTATTCCGTAGGCGCGAACAACGTGGGTGGCTGGCTTCAACGCTCCCGGATGAAACCTTGTGCAGCACTGCCGACTGATCAGCCGTCGCGACAGGCCATGACTGGGCTGGGAATGCAACCTGCAACTCGGCTTGCTTGCTCCGTACCCCTAAATGCGCCGTCCGTAAGGTCAAGTATGCGATAACCCTCTTGGCCTCGCAGTATCTGTAACTCGAGTCCTGGGGCCACCTTCGATACACATCTCACGCCTGCGGGGAGATGGCAGACCGGCAGGAGCCAGGTACCGGAGTTTCAATTAGATTGCTTCCAGACTTCAGGCGCGAAGACACGGCAATCGCAGTCCGAACCGAGCAGCATGATGATGACGATAGATAAGTCCTCATCTAAGACAGTGATCCCGGACTCAAGGTTGCAAGCCTGCAAGGGTGTCGACCGTGGAGGCATTGGCCTGATCACGACGCCCCACAGCGGCCTTTAGGAGCATGACGGAGCCCGTTGCGATGCCATCATTGCCATCAGTGGCAGCAAAGGGCTCTTCACTCGTGGGTGGGATGCCGATGGACGACTGGGGATAAACGCCGCACCGTTCTCGTACTAAATGGTCCGCCATGCTGTTAACACTTGTGGCGGACAACTGACATATCGCTAATGACAGGCCGGGGTAGCCGCCAGGCTACAATCGTAATTAGGGCGCCGGGGAAGGGGAGCCTCGCCTGCGCCACGCATAGCATCATGCGGGCCAGTGAAGCGACTGACTGCAGGTGGCACTTGCCGACAGCTCAAGGGGATCGGTGATTGCTATTCAGGGCGCATTTCATTTATCTTGCCGTCAAGCACACAATGATGCTGAAACCTTGTCGATTTCGCTACATGGGGAGGGAATACGCAGCATCATGCATTGCCGTGGTGCCACACCTAAACTCGATTGCTTGGAGCAGCGGTCAACAAGAGGCTGTGCGGCCAACGACCACCCGCACAAACAAGTCTACGATCAGGCTACTTGGCCAAGATTGAGGCCGTTGACAAGCTCTCTTGCATCTCTGAGCGTCTCGCTCCGGGCCTGCTCCGGGCCTCTGACTAAGGTACGGGCCTCTGACTACGAGTAGGGCTGTCGACGCGACGCTAGCTCGACTCACAGACCTCGGGCTTGCTCTTCGCGTCCGGCCGTCCCGTCAGCCCGCCAAGGGGAGATAGATGGGCAAGGACCTTGGCGACGATGTTGGCCGCCGTCGAAAATTCGCGGAACGGACCCTGCGCAAAGGCGAAGCATTCCACGTAGCTCACAGTCCGCAGATGGCGTTTCTTCATGCTCGCTCGCTTGCATTTGGGACAGAGGTGCGGCGGATCGCCGCCGAGCAAGTGGGGAGAACCCTCTTTGGGCGATGATGAGCCAGGAATAGATGCATCGAGGACCCGGAACGTGGCATTTGTCATGCCCAAGGCAACGGTGTACGAGAGTCCACTCGATGGCGATCATTCATGCCTGCGGATATGCCACCGGTACCTTTGCTCGCCTTGCGTCCCAACTTGAGCACTCCGTCGAGCCCGCATCGAGAAACGCGCATGCGCCCTCGATAACCTGGTGTCGGTTTCGGCGTCGACAGCCAAGCTCAGGGCGCGTTCGCTACGCCGTGCCGCCAACATCTATCCGACTCTGGAGGGCAGCGGCTTTCGCTGCATGTATGGCGAGTCAGGACCCCGTTTAGCGCCTCCCGAGGCCGTTAGACGGGGACGAGATGCGTTTGAAACATTCTGGGGTCCTACTTTGGTTCAGGTTCAGGGCCTGCGCACAGAGGGTGCAGCTGTCCAGTCAGCGAAAAACCTCAGCTTGCTGTGCAGTGCGGCACCAGCGCTCCTGCAAGCCACGACGACGTTGCGCACTCTCCCGCATGCGGGTGACCAAGATTGCAGGCGGTCGACGCCTCTGGCAGTCGTCGACAGAGCTACGGCCTAGAGCCGACTGCAACCAACCCTAGCATGGGACTGCCACGGCCGGGCAGGGGTCGTGCGGTTTGCAGCCTGGGTCCCGTCCTGTTTCTTACAGCCGACCGGGACCAGTGGCCATGCACATCCGGGACTCGGACATTGGGGAAACGGACAGGGGGCTGCGACAAAGGGCTGCGAATATGCAGGCACCTGGAAGATCAACTCAAGAGCCGACGTCAGGGACGGGCATCGGCAAGGGTGACGGATGACTGGGAGATTGGCGAGGGTGGCAAGATTGGTATGATGCGGCTATGTGACTGCCTGGCCGATAGGTCCTCACGGTGAGGACCGAGTCTATAACACCGGGCTTTGAGAGCGCGAACACGACTTGGAATCGTATGCAGTGACCGTCGGATCTGTTGCTCAATGACAGTTCAGCGGGTCAAAGGTCGAACCGCGCACTCGTACAGCTATGCGCGCGAGGCGATGCCTGCGATGATTGCCTGATGTTTCGCAGCGCCCTGATGAATGCCCGGAGAAGCACGATGGGCCTACCTAGGTATGCGGCTTCGTTGCCAGTATTCAACTACCACTCAGTACCTGTACAGTTAAGGTACTCATGCGCGGCGGCCACCCAACAAATTAGCCGGCCAGCCACCGTCCACTTCGCGAGCGGCGGTGACCTTGCTGGACACTTGAGTAAATGATGCGAGCTCTCAAATCGTACAAGCAGTGTATTGACCATGCGCCACAGCCGTAATTGAGGGCCATTGGCTGCTATGACTAGCTCAGAGTACTATCAAGGCTATGGGGCATGGAAGGGCATAATGGGATTGCGAGGCGATCACCGTGGGCGAGCATACGAGTAGGTAGGGCGACCCATCTTGCCTGCCGCAAGACTGGGACTAGGTACTTGGTCCGTGAAGCTCGTGATGACTATCGCCGTCTTAGTGGAGGGCTAAGGAGGGTTTTGTCCAAGACTTTTCGACGCAAGCGGGAGGTGATCAAACTTGGGTGGGGTTGAGGGCCGCGATGCTCTGTTCATGTCGACTCATCATCTCACGCTGGCGCAACTGGTTCCTCAAAGGTCGGTGCGTCTAGCCTATATCAGGGGTAGCCATATTCTGGAGGGATTGAACACATGGCAGTGTCTGACATGACAATCTTGGTTTCCGTCCCCCCCTGGTACAAGCCTGTGCGCCTGGTGAGCTGCCAGGCTCTCGGCGGTTCTCGATGGCTTCGCAGCCTCACGGGCCACTGCCCCAACTCGAATGAGCCCCACACGAGGCCGCAGAGGGCAGAGGTCCAGCCCGGCGCCTCTGCAAGCCAGCCGTCGTCCACAACTGACCTGCGACCAGCATCGGGCCAGCCAGCCAGCCAGGTTTCCCCTTGCGGCGCCGCTCGTCAGCGACCGGCCATGGCCGTTACGGGTAGCTGGCGCGGAGGAGGAGCCCACCCAGGTGAATGGCGGCTTTCGCAGCAGCCAACGGCCGCAGGTACTGGGCTGGGCTGGGCTGGGAGCCCCCCGCCGCGTCGCTCGACTCGCGGGTCTGACCTTGCCGGGCAGCGGCGGGCAGGCGGCTCAGAGGCTCACCTCACTCCCCCTCGTCCGTCATCCACTCCAGGGCACCCCGCACCCACAGGACGGTATCCTAGCAGCAGACACCGCCGGCGTCGAATCTTGCTCCCTGCAGCAAGCACATGCATGACGGGGGTGGCAAGGCCAGGTCCTGTCTTGGAGGCGCCATCTCGGTACGGCTGGTGCCTCGCACGCCCGTTTTGTCACCTGTCGCCGGACCTCACCCGTCGATGCATGGACAGAGGGTGGACTGGACCTCCTCTTGGCCACTGCGACGGCCCCTCTGGATACGGAGGACGAACAAGGCCTCCAGCTACATACATGTACCTACGCCATGTGCGCACGACCACCCGTGAGCAGCATCGGGCCAGAAACGTGCCTTGCGCGCTGCTCGATGCGGCGCTGCCCGCCCGTCGAGATTGCAGAGCCACGCCCCCCCGATTGACGTCGTCCCGGAGGCTATCCGGGCTTGGCATCGAGAGCCAGAGCCTCGTCGAGTTTCTGCTGGCCCGTTTTGCCGGCCCCTGGCCCCTGCCCCATGTTCACGAGATGTCCCATCCTGGACCCTGGCTGCGAGGAGGAAATCCAGAGCAAAGGCCACTCTGCGGCCGTCGAGCGAGCGGGCGGACGATCGAGGATCCAGTCCCGTTCCGCACCGCACCTTGGCGTGTCGTTCCTCGACGGCACCGATTGCGAGATCAGGAGGAGGAGAGGAGCAGAAGCGGGCGGATGAGTGAGCAGCTCCGTTGCCGCCCGTCCCAAGACTGAAGCAGAGACAGCCCGAGCCAAAAGCAGAGCCCAAGAGCGGCCCTTGGCCTTCCACCTGCGTCTACGAGCACAGCGTATCGTCGACACGGCCGTCCACCCCTCCCTCCCTCCCTCCAGATCAAGCGAGAAGGACGTCGAGTTCCCCCCGCCACTGTGTGCGGCGGCGAGGCACTCGAGTGAAGGAGTCTCTCAATCTAATGCACTTCGTATGGATTATCTCAAAAGCTTATGGCGTCAGCGGGCCAATCGGGAGCCCACAGCGACGGCGGCGCATGCTGTGGCCGACTAACACGCCTTTTCCTTTTCCCAAGGTGGCAGACTGACCTCACACTCACACCACACTGGACGCTGCTGGCACTGAGATGCGCTGCACCGCAGACCACGCCACACCATTACGGTAGTGACTAACTTACACACCACCCCATCACGCCTCACCTTGGCCAGGCTCCTCCACTCCCCATCTCTGCCAACCCCCACCAGCACCCACTACGCCTCCCGACCCTCCGGTAAGGTCAGGTACCGTACGGCGATATCGCCGGCCGAGCAGGATACCTCAGCCAATGTACCTGGGTACGCGCGAGCTTGTACCCTAGGCGACCGCCGTTGACGACAGCAGGCTCTCGGCCAGGGGCCCTGGGCGGCCCCGCCCCCCCGTTGTCCCGGGAAGTGCACCTGGTCCTAGCTAGCGGTGCTAGAGCAGACAGACAGCGTAGGGGGAGCCCCCCCCCGTCCGGGTGAACCGTGGACGCCACAGCTCGAGTCGAGTCGAGTCAGTTACAGGTACACCCGCGGCGCTCTCTCTCTCTGCTTTTGCTGCCGGCCGGCGCTCGCGCTGCTGCGGCCGCGACTGGATGCCGGGCCCTGATTCCCCACCAGGGGTTGCCCGGCACTGGTACGTACCCTGCCGCGACTGGCTCGGCCGCGACTGGCTTGACCTTGCCTCTGCCCCCCTCGTCGAGTGCGCTCCAAGCTTTTGCTTTGCTTTGCTGTGCTTCGTTCCTACGAGCACGAACGCCGCTCAACCGCTTTTTTGTCGCTCGCTAGCTCCCTGCAGACTTGCTTCCTGTGTCTGGTTCGGGCGTCTCACTACGTGCTTGTTGTCGTCGTCGTATATAGCATTGCTTTGCTCGTCACTGCTTCGTCGCCCGGCAGCTTGAACCTCCTCGTCTGCTCGAGCATCGTCGACACACTAGTCGTACAGCTCGCCGGCAATGCCCAGTCGAACATTCTTTCCCCCTTTCCATGGCCGTCGAACCGTCGAAACACAAAACGCTCGTCATTCTCTGTCTTAGCTTGCATCCGTACCATATCATATTTCACCATCTCATACTGCTCGAGTCAGATACCCCAGACGCATCCTCGACGCTTGGCTCACCTGTAGCTCTCTCTTCTCTCGTCTCTGCCATTGCGCCTCCCTGGGACGAACCCTTCGTCGCTACTCTGGGCAGGCCACGAGTCGCCCGCGAGTTCGTAGCGTCTCCATCTCGCCATCGTTTGATCTCCCCTTCCGGTCTCTGCGTCTGTGCCCCCATCCTCTCGTACAGATCGCGCGTTCTCGGCCTCGCCGACACAGCTGCGCGCAACAATCTTGGCCGAAGCAACTTGCCACCACTTGCTTGTCAATTTCTCCCGACTCCCCACTCGGAAAGCATCGACCACCACTCAAGCCGGCCGCACAGTCCCCAGGCGACCCCGTTCTCAAGATCGCCGCACCCGCTGCAACAACTTCTGGTCTACATCTCTTGATCTAGCCAGTTGTGTAGTAGATCCTGGCTCTACAGCGCCCGAGCGTTTCCACGACTGCCGCACCCACTCCTGCCCGACGGCTCAACGAACTTTGGGGCCTTGGGACCGACCAAGATAACAAGAGCCTGTGGTCTGTACCGAGTACCACTGGCACCACCCCCCCCAAGGGCCGTCACTCTCTCCTCCTCCTCCTCGTGCCCCTGGCCCGGGCCCACCTTGATCCAGAGGCCCACCACCACCTGCTGCTACCCTTGCTCCCGACCCCCGATCATATAACTTCGCCGGCAAAGCCTCTGTGGCTCCTCTCCTACACGGACGGCCATCTCAACCCTGTCCATGATAACCTTCCTCTGGTCTTCCCTCTTATACATAACCGCCGACGCCCGCCCCCTCATCACCTCACTCCAGTCCTTCTCGGCATCTATATACCCCATCACCACTTGGCTTTGCCAGTATACATATCTACCTACCTGCCTCGGGTCTCGCCTCTACCCTCCATCTCTCGTGGCCATCCTCCATCATCTTGTGTCTCAGACACCGCTGGACCCCTCCTTGGCTCAACCGTCTCTCGCTTCCACATATCCGGCTGCAGCATCACATCCCACGAGAAAAGGAAAACTTGAGCCTTCTTGCTTTGCCCGTCTTGACTAAACAACGCCGTCCACCTCGACTGCATTTTCTTCCCTTACGCCGGCAAGACTTTTCAGTGATCCCACCTCGACATCAACATTGGACAAGTCCCAGCTGCCCCCTCTACCTATCAATATCAAGGGGTTTCATGACTGGCAAATTCGACAACAACACGCGAACCTGAGCCAACCTTCCTCTCGCTTCCAGGTCAAGACTCTTGTTGCTTCGACATTTTTAACAGCCGTCCACTCGCCCGGAGTTGGCATCACTAGCTTGAACTAGCCCGGAACCCTCGAGCATTGCCTTTCGTAATGGAGCTTCTCGAGCTTGTGGAGTACGAGCCCTCAACTCGCCCTTTCCAGTGCGATTGGGAGTCATGCAGCAAGGTATGTGCCTCTTTTGTAGGTGGGCTCGCTGTTCTAACCTCCCGCGTAGAGCTTCAACCGCAAGTCGGACCTTCAGAGACACTACCGGATTCACACCAATGAGCGGCCATACACCTGCGCGACGCCCGGCTGTGGCAAGAGCTTCATCCAGCGCAGTGCATTGACCGTCCACATCCGAACACATACCGGCGAGAAGCCGCACCAGTGCCAACACATGGGCTGCGGAAAGCGCTTCTCCGACGTGAGTGTCGCCCGCAGGCTCCGGTTCTTCACATGAAGCTTACATTTCGAGCAGTCTTCCAGTCTTGCCCGTCACCGACGCATTCACACTGGCAAGAGGCCATACAAGTGCGCCCATGACGGCTGCTTGAAGAGGTACGTACCAACGGTCCCCAGCGAAAGGGTGGCTCACGATGCTTACACGCGCACCAGCTTCTGCCGCAAGACGACCATGGTAAAGCACCAGCGGAGATCACATCAGCGGGGACTGCATCCCAACGAGATCATGGATGACTGCACTTCCGAGTCCGACAGTGGAGAGTCGCCGCCCACTCCGACCCAGTCATCCATGTCATGGTCATCTCAAGGCCACTTGGCCCCGCATCCGGTCATGTCCCACGCACACAGCATGCACCGAGCTGCCTCCTTTGCCGACTTTGGACAACACATGAGCAACTACAGCATGAGTCAACAGATTCCTCACCGCCACAGCGTTTCTGGAGAGGGTCAAGATTATGCCACTGGCCAGGGACCGCAGCACGGCATCCAGATGATTCAGCGAAATCCCAGCTTACCCCAGCACTTTTACGTTATTGAGCAAAACAATCCTGGGATTGCCACCATGAACACCACGGCTGTACAACACCAATACCATGTTCCGCGTCAGCACGTCGAGAGGGCAGCAATCGAGATCCCTTACTCTGCAGGAAGCATCACGTCTATCAGCAGCAGCCCAGGCAGCTTCTCTCCCGCCTCGGGTCACAGCCCCACGATGCAGGAGGGCATGTACACTCACCAAGCACCACAGCCTCCCACGTATGCTCTCCAAGGTGCTTCTCCTGGGGAGCAGCACCCTATCGTGCAATACTCCCAGCAGATGCCGCAGGCTATCAGTCAGGCGCAACGACAGACACCACAAGCCGCACCCGAGCAGTACCAGCAGGCGTCACAGCCTGAGCCCGAGGCATGGTATCAGTACCAAGCCCCTGTCGAAGTCGCAACTATCGGGCAGCTTCCTCCCTTCGGGTCCGCGGTGTACGACCTATACGGTGGACCAAAGATTGAGTTTAACGATCCGACCATGCAGCTGCCCAGCAGCCGGGTCGAAACCATGTGAGCAGCCTCGACAGCGCTATAGAAGGCCAACCATGTCCTCGCATCTACAAATGGCCTGGCATCCGACAGCTACTGTCGTGTACGACTTCCTTCGACGCATTTATTTCGGCGGCGTATAATTTTAATCTTTGCTTGTTTCAACGTTGGATATACCACTTGGGCTTTACAGAACCAAGACACTGCTTTTGAGATATTCGGGCTCTACAGACGCCGACATGTCCTTGTTCGACAACAACAAGGACCACACGAGGCTTTATCTGATACCATCGTTTGGCGTCACGATGATGCAACTGAACTTGGTTCGAGGCACGACACCGTGCCCAGACTGGTACGGGGGTTTGACTACTTAGGTGGCTCGTCCCGCACTAGAAGTCAACCCTTCCGCCAGCACGACAGTCTTTTCCTCTGATGAGCTTATCTAATAATTTCCGGTTCCGCCAACGACCCGTGCTCGGCTATGGCATGGCTTTACTCAACAGGCTGGGTCGCAATATTCGACTCTAACTGGAGTTTGGCTTGCAGCACGACAGCACGAGGGACAGGCAGGAATTCATATGATGTTGGCTGCTAGCCGGGCATGACGAAATGGATCGGCAGCATTGCATGGAGTTGAGTGAGGGTGACGTAATTTGGATGGGGATCAATGAGCAGCGCGAGGGATGAAAAGTGGTTGTGAATTAGGCGCCACCAATGCTTGCTCACGAGATCAGGGGACAACGTGTACGAGTGGCAGCAATCAAGACTGGCAACAATGTTGATTGGGCGCGCATAATCGATGGCTTACGTCGAATGGCATTGTCGGGGCAGACCTGGCCTCTCTCCATACTGTAAATTTGTATTGCGCAAGCAATTTGAGACTTTGTTGTCATCATCTAATGCTCAGTTCTCCAGTTGGCTCTCGTGTTGCTGTGAAGCCGAGTACGTATGGACGATGAGGCTCGGTCGACTAACGACACTCTTCGTTTGTCTGTCTGCACTCTGATCGTCGTTTCACCGAAGATGGGATCCCCGCTGTGGCAGAACAGCCTCGCGGAGATGACATGCGCCACTTAGTGACATGGAGTCCACGTTGCGGGTATCGTCAAGCCACTCTCGGAGCAATGTCAAGCCACGGTCGGAGGACGTCGCCAATGGAGTTCGCTCGGAAGAATGGCGTCCAGCTGAATCTAGAGAGCAGGCATGAAGCCTGTAAGGCGTAGCCATCTCAAGCACATCATTGATGGTTCATGAAACCGTGCCGCGCCACCAATTGAGGAGCCAATGCAAAGATTGACGAAGCCTTTGTCGTTGCTTTTGATCTTCGGCGCGTTCCGGTCAGGTGACCGTCAGTGCGGAACCGGAACATCCACGCTTCCATATGCTGACTAAGGACGTACTTGGCAGTCGACAAATGGCACACATTGGTGTGTCGAGCGTTGGGGCGCACTGTTGAGTGGCAAGTTAGCATCACCACTGGAAATCGACTCAGCGTCGTTGCCTGCAGACGAGTCGGCAAGGCATCATGAGCGCAGCGAGGTAAACCACACGCTCGAGAAAATCCAGCCAGTCATTCTACTCACGGTACTGCCGTCGCATCCTTACCCCGTCGGTCGCGCGCCGCCTGTGGTTGAGGCGCCGAAACCGCTGCCGGAGAGACCGGTCAACGTCATCTGGCGACTCTGTCCCACCCTCCTCGCATTTTTCTCTCTTTCAACTCGTCTTTAGGCCCAGCACCGCCGCGACATCGCATAATCTGAGCCCAAGGCCGTCATGGCTTTCCATGGATCCGTCCTGCCGGTGAGTTGACCTTGTGACTCCGTCCTTGTCTCGATGGGTCTAGCCGTACTCACTGTGACTCGATGACTAGAATATGGCGGCCGCGGTCACGGACGCTTGGCCCTCTATCGCAAACACGATCACGACACCGTGGAGAGGCGTGACGCTATCCTCGCGACGAGCCGATGGGCCGACCGCCACCACTCAGCAGAGCCACAAGCTGACGCTTGAGAGGCAACAATCGTCACCGCTGCCCGACTTCCTCCGAGACTCGACTATTGAACACCAGCTACTCCCAAAGGCCCCCGGAGCAATGGCAGTGACACCTATTCAGACTTCGGTCTTGAACATGAGCCACGTCGGCTTGCGGGCCGCGAACCCAATACTCCGACGACCATTCTTCCAGCCGCAAAATCCTTCGTCGCCTGCATTAAGTCGAACGTTCATGCGATCGGGTTTCGGCCCGACATCCCCTACTCGGAATATATCTACCGCCTTTCGATTCAGCACTCAAATGAGGAGTTCGCGCCTTCAGCAGAGGGGATTCGGATCGTCATCCAGCGGTGGCATATCGCGCAATCAACTGGCAACGGTGGAGGAATCTGCAAACAAGAACCCCGGTAACGCGAATCTGCAGAATGCTTTTTATCAACTTTTGCTGAGGGCGAACATGCCTGGGATCTTGGTGGAACGATATCAGTCTGGACGGTTTGCAACGAGTCCGGCAACTGAGGAGGCTTACAAGAAGGCGCTCGCTGCCCTTAACGCTGGGACGAACGCGACAGCCAATTCTGCCATGCAAACAGGTTACGCGAGAGGTCAGTGGTCCGGCCATGAGCAAAGCTATGGGAGCTCTGCAGCCTCGGGCAACAATCTTTCCGGCAACTCTATGGGCGGCAAGGGCGAACCCATTCACGTCGTCGTTCAAGAGTCCACCAGGTCGCTCATCTTTCGCTGGGTAAAGTTCTTTGCCACATTTGTCGTCATCACCTACCTCTGCTTCGCGGCCGTGACCATCCTGATCGAGACGTTGAGTACCTTCAGACGAGGCCCTGGAGCCAAGAACGATTCCGAGGTCAAGGCTGAGAAGCAAACCACTCGATTCAGCGATGTTCACGGGTGCGACGAGGCGAAAGAAGAGCTTCTGGAAGTGGTCGAGTTCTTGCGCAATCCTGAAAAGTTTTCCGATCTCGGCGCCAAGCTGCCTAAGGGTGTTCTCCTCGTTGGACCTCCCGGAACTGGAAAGACGCTGCTGGCAAGGGCCGTTGCAGGTGAAGCCGGCGTGCCCTTCTTCTACATGTCGGGGAGCGAATTCGACGAGATCTTTGTCGGAGTCGGCGCCAAGCGAGTTAGAGAGCTATTTGCCGCCGCCAAGGCAAAGTCCCCTGCCATCATCTTCATTGACGAGCTCGATGCCATTGGTGGAAAGCGAAACCCTCGCGATCAAGCTCATGCCAAGCAGACTCTCAATCAGCTTCTTACGGAGCTCGACGGTTTTGATCAGGACACACAAATTATCATCATGGGCGCGACGAATCTGCCCAAGCTTCTTGATAAAGCATTGACGCGACCTGGACGCTTCGACCGCCACATCAATGTGGACTTGCCTGACGTCCGTGGCCGCCTTGCCATTCTCAAGCACCACGCCAAAAAGCTCAAGTGCGCGCCCGACGTTGACATGGATGCAGTAGCTGCTCGTTCGCCTGGACGTTCTGGTGCCGAGCTCGAAAACATGCTGAATCTGGCTGCTCTGCGCGCGTCACGAGCCAGAGCATCCATGATATCCAAGCAAGATCTTGACTGGGCGTTCGACAGGGTCACCATGGGCGCCGAGAGAAAATCAATGGTCGTAACTGAAAAGGAAAAGGAGATGACGGCATATCACGAGGCCGGTCACGCCCTTGTACAGCTCTTTGACAAGGAGAGCTCCAGTCAACTCTACAAGGTTACGATTCTTCCCAAGGGTCCTTCGCTGGGACACACCGCGCATGTCCCGCAGATGGACAAGTACTCGTATACGGCAGCCGAGTACATGGCCAATATCCGTGTGCTGCTAGGTGGTAAAATGGCCGAAGAGATGCGTTATGGTGGTGACAAGGTTACTTCGGGCGTGTCCAATGTGAGTCTTATCTTCGACGGGGATTAAACATTCGCTGCTGATGCTGACGCTATCGGCAGGACCTGGAGAAGGCCACAGACCTTAGCTTCATGATGGTAACGCACTTTGGCATGTCGACTGCATTAGGCCCTGTCGAGTATGGACGGCGGTACGAGAATCTTAGCTCCGAAACGCGGTCCATGATTGAGGGCGAAGTGCAGAAATCGATGAAGAAGTCGTATGAGGACGTGAGAAAACTCCTCACGGAGAAACGCAAGGAGCTGGATCTGCTGGCGCAGGCTCTTGTTCAGTATGAAACGCTGGACAAAGCGGAAGTTGAGCTGGTCATCCGAGGGGAGAAGTTGCCTGGACGGACCATCGTGCCCCGAGGGCCACTGGTATTGCCGATACCCGACGACACACCACAGCCTCCTGGGCTGGGCGGCGTGCCTCACCCGCACCCGCCCGATACCCCAGCACCTCCAGCTGCGGCCGAATCGACCAGCGCCAATAGCTGAGACTGTGCGGTGCTGAACGGACGGAACTGCCGATGCGGTGCAGACGATGCGGACTTGGTCCGTTGCTAGGAACTTTGCCACGCATCCCTCTCTCCTTTGCGGGTGGCGAAGGCCTCGACTATCCAAGCCGACCGACTTGAGGCGTCGAATGCGTGCGCTCCGGAACGGTTCCATGCTCGACTTAGATACAACCAGTCTACAGCACGAAGCTTGGGTCGACGACGACAATGCGTGCATCTGGACGGGGAAAGGCACATGGGGAACAGCGAAAATCTGGGGGACGCATTCGATGTGTGTGAGTAGCGGCTACAGGGCACGTGTCCCTTGTACATTGAACAGAGTTTGGCATATACAACTCACAACGCATCATTCCATTTGTATTGATAGACAGCGCGTGGCTCGATCCTGCACCAGCAATGACTGCCATACGTGACTACTTGAAGCCAAAAAAAAAATGGATGCTGCATGACATGGTCGAGCGCCGCTGCTCAAAATCGCTCTTGGCAACCCTTGACACAACTCACGGACAACAGCCTCATCTTAAGCTCGCGCATGCCAAAAATGAAGTCAGCTGGGCCATGAAGTCACAAGTAGCTTAATATGCCGGGACGATCTGGTACGTCATGAGCACTTCACATGGTTGGCACGTGCAGGACCCTGCCGAGAGTCTCATAACATTTCCTGTCTCACCCGAGGAGCTCTCACCACCAACGTGAGAGACCGGCGTGGATGAGACGGCCTTCTAACTCGGCACATGTGTCAACCTTGCCTTGGCCTCGAGCTGGGATGGCTTGTATGTTCGAAATCAACAAGGCATACATTTGACGCTACGGAGTTCAAAGGAAACATCGACTTCTGATGGTCTCGCAGATGTAGTACGGCATACGTATGGGGCAATGCCGGCATTTGGCAGTCATGCCGAGCCCCATCGTAAGTCGCGTGCGATGCGTTTGGCTCATCTTACGGAGCACTGGTGGCAGCTTTCGAGATACTGTTGGCCAATGCTTTGAATGGCTCCTAACATCAAATCACTGAGCAAAAGAGGCTACATGGTCTTTCAAAAGATTGAGGAAACACCATCATGATTTGCCGTGGAAACCAGGTACTGCGTCCGCCACGAACCATGGAGAATCCTTGCTTCTAGCCATTTCGGGCCGTTGGCTACAGATGCGACTTGCAACTGGTAAGTCCTGCCAAAGTGGGGCTGTAACACACCGTCGAGGCGACGGCGAGATTTCGAGGCTTATCTAGTCCGTCCTCGTTCGTACTAACGTCGCGCTGCCTTACTCGTACGTCTATGCACATGTATGAGATTGACCTATGTCTTAAAATTCAATCCCAACCTCTACTAAGTTGCCCGAGGATCAAATCGAAATTGCTATACGAGCTCGCAACTCAACTCGCAAACAGTTTTCTTCCTGGACTCGCCGGGACTGCCGTGAGTAATTATACTTGACATGTAAATGAAGCTTATCTCTTCGGAAGTTATGGTGTCCAGCCTGGTTAGCCCAGCTCTGGCTAGAGGGTTCATGGCTGCTTCTCCCAGACTATCGGCTCGCGCAACGCGCACCCATAGGCTGGAGGTCAAGTATGAGCGAGTCAGTCCCCGCACGAATTGACGGGCCGCACAAAGCTTGAGTCTCTGGGGAAGTGGACAGTGGAAGCACTTTAGCGGGTTGCCTCTGCTGTCTCTATGGCGCTGTGCCGCCGTGTCTGAAGGATTTTATGTCCCTTACGAGCATTGAACTTGGTTTGCCCCGAAAGCGGCCATAATTCAGCTACATGACCATGATCGACCTCGCCGTCCTCTTTCGAGACCCGTCTCTTCTCACTCGTCCCGGGCTGGCTCCATTCTAGGCACCACCAGACTCGGTTTTGACGAGTGTGCCTAGGCGATGGCTTTCGACAACAGCACGGGCAAGGGCTCGGCGGTCGTCGGCGCTTCCATCATTGCCGTCGCCTGCTTTTTCGCCATGTCCGCGTACAACGTCCTCGGGCTCACCGTCCTCATCATCGCGACGTTCAAGAAACGCAGTGGCCTCTACTTCTGGAGCTTTGTCATCGCTACCTGGGGCATAGCGCTCCATGCCGTCGGTTGGATGCTGAAAGACTTTGGTGTCTTCGCGAGCCCCTTCACCCCTCTCGCGATAACGATGGTTGGTTGGTATGCTATGGTGACAGGGCAGGCCGTCGTGCTCTACTCCCGATTGCATCTCGTCGTCTACAACCGAACTGTGCTCCGGGCTGTTCTTGTCATGATCATCACCGTTGCCATCGTTGGTCACATCCCCACGACGGTCTTGACTTTCGGCGCCAGCTCAGATCAACCGAAGCCTTTTCTGGAGGGATACTATGTTATGGAACGACTCCAAGTCACCCTGTTCTTCGTCCGAGAAGTCATCATTTCGGCGTTGTACATCCACGAGACGGCAAAGATTTTACGGAGCACGGCTATCCTAGGTGGGAATTCGAGCCGGCTGATGAGACACCTATTATGGTGTAACGTCCTCATCATCATCCTTGACGTGACCATTGTCGCGCTAGAGTTTTCAAATCTTTTTGGCGTCCAGACACTCTACAAGGGCTTCGCATACAGCGCGAAGCTGAAGCTCGAGTTCAGCATCCTCAACCGCTTAGTCGACTTCGTCCGACCCCGAAGCTCCGCCTGCTACAGCTACAGTAGCGACGGTGGTAGTACGGCACGAGTGGAAAGCGGGGACGTCTACCACACAATAAGAAAGAAGTTCAAGGAAAGGATGAAGCACGGATACGGAGCCAAGGTCCTTGAGAAAGAAAGCAGAGGATGTAAAATCACCCACGATGTCGACAGCGCAAGTAATGGCGTGGTCAAGATTACGGAAATTGTTGTCACAACGGACCGGGCGTTTATATCATTGCAGCAAGCGACGGATGCCGCGCGGTCAGAGGCTACCGGAGAAGCTACAGCCGCCACGGGAGAGGATATCGCCCAGTACTCATACTCGGCGACGTCTCAGATGGTCACCGAGGCTCATCTTGAAGTTTCAGCAGCGACATATGCAGCCCATGCCCAATTTTCGGCTTGAGCCTCACGAGCTTGGGATGCATCAGAGATGGCACGCGCGACCACGCAGTGCCCCCGTTCCACGCATCAATCGACCCGCTTATCATAGTCCTTTCAGTCTGTTGGCTACCGAGACGATAGGGGCGGGCGAGCCTTCGACCCTCGCGCGGCGGAACCTGAATCAATTACAGCGTGTAACCCGCCTGAAGGACCTCCTAAACTGCGAGGTCTGCCGACAGAAACCCGGGCCAAGATGCGCAGCCGATGAGGCTGTCTTACCGTCTACTACCCTATTTCCCCATTGAAGGTGCCCAGCACTGCTACTTGTGACGTCCGAGGCGACGCCAAGAGAGAGGGCGGCAGAGCCGGAAGATCGGAGTCTTGTAAGCCACATCCATACACTTGTGAGGTGGAGGCCCAGACACGCATCAAATGATAGGGTGCCGTCCATATTAGCTAGGCTTTCATATGTGTAAACCAACGGCAGCTAGAAAAGGTCATCAAGAGGATCAAGCCAGTGATTGGCCGCATTCTTTGGTTGAGACATTGACGCAATTGCTCGACAGCCTCCCACGGCCAAGTTCCCCTATCACCGTTGGACAAGTGACACCAGACGCTGTGTTTGCGCTCCACTGTAATTGATCTTTGTCGCGCCGCCAAGAAACATTGATCTGCAGCCGTGGCTGACAGGTGGGCGTCCTATCAGATTTGATAGTCTGCTCACTTGAACTGAGCTCTGTCTACCGTCGAGGGTTTTGGAATCTTATGGCAGGTGGCTCGTTCACAAATCGCGTTTCATCACCTGTGGAGCATGGCATTATGGCGGCTTTTTCTGGGTGAGCGGAATCCAGATTCTTGTTGGTTCCCGTGCTTGCGAGCCAACAAGAGAGATTGATATCATCCAGCCACCATTCACTAGCCCACTGTTCACAAGAGTATTTCGCAAAGAAAGCCCGCATAAGAGGGAGCGAGCCTGGCACAAGAGGATAAACTATTCAACAATTTTACTACCTTGAGCTTCTATATTGCCGAGCGTTCGGCCGGACAATCGAATCCGAATACTTTGTATAACTCAACAGCGTTTGGCTAAAGGAGGGTACCTGAAGCATTAGGAATTGGAAGCCGCGGAAAGACTCTCGGAGTGGTCCGGCAATGCCCGATGCAGTGCCATGAGCAGCATATATTTTTCGCTGTCAACGATAGCTTTAAAACAAAACGACTTTGCAGGGTCAATAACAACGCAAAAAAAAGCCCTCAGAGCCCGTGCCCCTTACAGAGGCTCTGTCATAATACGGCCCACAGCCCACGGTGGAACAGGCCTCTAAACGGTCTGTTCACTCGCGGGCTAGTGTCTGACGTTGGCAGTCTGATTTCATCGTGCATTCTTTTCGCTCTATGAGGCTCTCGGTTGCCACAAGTCGCCCCGCCAAACTCGTAGCTCCACGGGGTCTCTCACAGTCGTACAAACGGGAGAGGACGCTGGCTTGGTGCACCAATGTGGAATTTGTCAGATTACATGTAAGCTGGACTCACGTTTGAGGACGAAGCAGCGCCGTGCCTGAGAAATCCAATCATCGGACCCATTCGATTCATCGCCGTGATGATCCAGACATCGGGGATAGCAGCATCATTTCGCACCGTCCTCCGTTTTATTGAACCAAATGTGACTTGGTCCGGATTCCTTCAAGACGCCCATCCTAACCTTGTCTTCGAAAAAGACCCGCCAGGCGCGTTGTCCTTTGTCGTTGCTGTCTGGATCGAACTGAAATACGACCAGACCCTTGTGTGATTTGTCCATGAGTCCCTTCTGTTTCGGGTCATTCAGGTCCAGAGATACGTATGGTACACGAGCAAGAGTTGGTCGCTTGCCGAGGATGTCGGTGATCTTCTGGACGATTTCGTTGTTTCGAGCAAGGTATCTTTCTCCCATCTTCATCCCAACAGGGGTCGGTGTCCACAGGAACAGCATTGTGTTGTCGGTGTCTTTGTTGAAAAGTGTTTTGTCGATAGGTCGACCCAATGGTTCTTGGTAGATCTTGGGGTCTTGCTCGTTATGATTGACCGGCCTTGCAACCACTTTGCCCTCTATGGCATCGAGAACCCTTTGCTTGAATGCTTGGTTGCCAATAGTTTGGGTATCTTCTCTACCATGGGAGTAGACTTCCCAGAAATGGGCCTAGCATTGAGAAGAGGAAATCGTCAGCTAGTCATCATCAGGCTGGCGAAGACAAGAAAACATGTTCGCGGACTGACCTGCCAGACGGACCTTTCGGAAACAAGCATCACCTATAAAATGAGAGTCAGCGCGCCCGGGTAGCCTGGTATCGGGCTGTCAAAAACATGACTGGAGGGATAGTGTCTTACCATTGTGCAGCCATTCTGCCCGCTCGTCACGAACTGAAATGCCTCATCGTCAAAATTCTGTGAAAGCATAATTGCTCTCTCAGTTTTGCCTACGTGAGAGTTGATGTCAGTCACTGCGCTGCCTTCACTTTCAAAAGCAACATGGATGTCCGCGCGATCATTGCGAGCAGCAAGCGAAGAAGTCAAGCCACTGGTACATCGAGTTTTGGGGGTCTTACCGTCAATAGCTTTCACCCCTCCCCCATAGTACCAGTCGTCTTGGCCAGCGAGTACCCTGGGCAAATATTTGCCTAGAGACCCTATGGTAATATCCCAATGGCTTCCGTACGGATTTGGCCAATGTCCATCCAGGAAAAATCGTTTCTGAAGCTGATGACGTTTCTCGTCACCGGAACTATTGTGAGGGTTGAAGTCCTGGAAGCTTCTTTCGAAAAGCTCTGAAGGATCCAAGCTACGGCCTGTCAAATCCTTGAGCAGAGAACATGCCCCGCCGCCGCAACTGTCAATCTCGCAAGTTGCTGCGCAGTGTGGCGTGACCAAGGGAAGATCGTCGAAACCGCTGTCGCGAGAGAATAGTGAAGAAAGTCGTGAGACTGAATGGTCTCCAAAACTGGATTCGGGAACGTGTTAATAATAAGGGGTAAGCAGCTCTCTAGTCAGGTGGCATCTTAGCTGCCTTTTCGGGATGCTCACCTTCGATGCAGGACAGATGCTGCTCCGAACGTAATGAAGAGAAGCTGGAAAGGAATCCAGCTCAGCCTCGAAAAGGATGCCATGATTCTTTAGCGACGGAGAAGCAGCACAACCCACTCTTCTGATGCCGAAGAAAAATAAAGAAAGACCTACGAGTTAAACACATGGAAGGTGAAAACGAGCGAGGAGAGTCCTCGTCGTAAAACCTGGCATACGCTCCGAGCACTGGCGGTTCACGTGCATTGGCCCTTTGCCCCATCATCCACAACCCCTGAACTAATTTGCGGTATCTGTGTTTATGGGCGAGGTTGATCTTTCTGAAACGCATTCTTGAACCAATCAGTGCACAGCAAATATAGCCAAGGCACAGAGTACAATAAGATGCCCACATTTACCGGGGGGGCGGAGCGTGGCGAGTTTAGAGAAGCTAAGAAACTGGAGAGGCGGATAGAGCGCAAATAGAAACCGGGAGGTTTCATTCCCTGCATGGTTGGCACGCAATAGGCAGGTCCACACTGGGCCAACAGCACTATACTCGCTAGTACCACTCCGAGAGAAAATAGCGGCATTTTTCTACTATTCGGAGGCGGCGTCTGTGAGGTGATCACCAAGGTACCTGTGCGCCGATGCAATTATCCCTCAGAGAACTAACACTGCAACGCTATTTGGTCCTATTGACTTTGCTCCAGAAATCTCGGAGCAACAGTGCCCCAGGGCCAGAACAATGATGGCCTAGGAAAGACTAAAATTGCGGTGATTAGTGTTTCCAACAAGGATGGCGATGGGTCATTGACGTTGCGAAGCGTGAGGAGGAAAACAAAGAGGGGTCAAAGCTCGGTCTCACGTTCCTTGCTGTGGCGAGGTGTAAGCGGGTATGTAATAGGAGAGACAACAAGGCCTTGTGATATATCCCTTAGTTTTCGTTACTCGAGCGAGTCGGAGGCAAAACCTAGTTTTCAACAATATTTCGAAGCCATGGGCTGGTCCACGATGGCGCCGTCCTATTGCCCTTCACGTGCTGGAGGACACTCGACGCTTTTCGTGGCCCGTTGTTCGACTTTCGTTATCCTGATATCCGCCTTACCTCTCATATTTGCGCCTTTTGCCAATGCTCAGGAAACATTTCCACACACTCCTCAGACTATTTCGACTGATTGTCCACTGCCATGCGACAACGACATCGGCAGATGGGCGCACTACAGCGGCCTAGACGCTTTGGAGAAGTGTAACGAGACAGTCCTCGTCGACCTGAACCTGTACACTGGCCTCCACGATGCAACACAACCATTGTCTCTTCGAGCTTGCAAAGTGCCAGCCGTCTCGCTCACCCGAAGAAGAAAGTGGTCCTTTTCCGACTTGTTTTCTCGCAGGCCGACTTCGTCCGACGACAAAGTCAACAGAGCACGCTCCGACATTCAACAGCAGAAGAAAGACGTCCAGTTCTCCTGGACAGCTGGTCATGACGATTTCGGAGCCGCCATCTCGACAGCAGCTAATGCGCTCGCAAGCCAGGCTCTACTTGACAAAGATGATGGCTCGACTATCCTCTTTGCCAAGGAGGGCAAGGCAATCGTCGGTCTATACGCGGGTTCCCAGATTGATAAAATAAGCGTGAGCAACCTTGTCCAAGAGTTTCGAAAGCGAGTCAAAGGAAGCATGAAACAGGTTGCCGCCCAAATCTGCAAAGAGCACTCCCAAGGAACCCAGATCTTCGGCATATTCGCCGACGCCACGGGTGACTTGGAGTCGGCGCAATACGCCTTGAGAAAATGGAACTCTGCAGAGTGTGTTGACTCGCTGAGCGAAAAGGCAGAATGGAAGGGTGCTTCGCTAGCAATTGTCACCAGAGAAGAGGGCCCAGGAATTACCAAACGAGGCGAATGCCAGTATGTAACGGCCGTTGCCGGTGACGGCTGCTCTGCACTGGCAACTCGATGCAAGATTACGGAGCAAGACCTGCTCACGTTCAACCCTGTCCCTGAATTATGCAAGAACATTGCCGTTGACCAGCACGTCTGCTGTTCTGCTGGCAATGTTCCCGACTCCACGCCGCGCGACAAGGATGGCTCATGCAGGACGTACACAATCGCAACCGGCGATGGCTGTGACGCCATCGCGCGCAAGAACTCTCTCACCGTCAAGCAACTCGAGGATATCAACAAAAACACATGGAGGTGGGCCGGCTGCCAGGCCTTGACGACAGGCAACCCCATCTGTGTGTCCGATGGGTCCCCACCCATGCCGGCCAGTGTCTCCAATGCCGTCTGCGGCCCGCAGGTTCCCGGCACGAAGAGACCGCTGGACATGTCGAAGCTCGCCGAGATGAACCCGTGCCCCCTTGGCGCGTGCTGCAATGCCTGGGGCAATTGTGGCGTTACAAGCGACTTTTGCAGTCCACCTGCTGTAGACACTACGGCTTCCGGGGTTGCCAAGCCAGACTCTGGTGGCTGCATCGCGAACTGTGGCAAGAAGATCGAGAACAGCGCTTCGCCGCCAGCCAAGTTCATCAAGGTTGGCTATTTCGAGGCATGGAACTCGGACAGGCCCTGTCCACGTATGCTCGTGAGTTTCGCAAAGCCTTCATTTGATTGACCTCTGAAAAGCTTATTGACTTGCGCGTATCGCTAACAACCTTTCAGCCTCGCAATATTGACACTTCTCGCTACACACACATTGTAAGAGATGCCCTTTGTGGGTTGTGCTGGTTGAAGACTGCAGAGATAGCTGACAAGTATCATAGCACTTTGCATTCGCCGGCTTGACAAAGTCCTTTGAGGTCGACATGGGTCAGCTCCAAGGCATGTTTGACGAGTTTAAGGCTCTAAAGTCCGTCAAGCGAGTTTTATCCTTTGGAGGCTGGGCGTTTTCCACCGAAAAAGACACATTGAACATATTCCGAGAGGGAGTGACGCCTGAAAAACGACAGACGTTTGCAAACAACGTCGCCAAGGTATGTTCTGCCCCCGCCCACGGCTCTTCGAAATGAACCGGACCGCTTTGATACTGACCCGTGTTCGATTAGTTCATTATCGATCAAGGACTTGATGGTATTGATTTTGATTGGGAGTATCCTGGTAATAATGCCTTCCATCCACTTGTTGCCCTCATTTGCTGCTACTTGTTTGCTGACCTTGTGTCCTTATAGGAGCTTCTGACATCCCCGGTGTACCAGAAGGCAGCCCCGATGATGGCCAAAACTACCTAGAGTTCCTCAAACTCGTCCGAAAGGCATTGCCGGCTGACAAGAGCATTGGGCTTGCCGCGCCATCATCTTACTGGTACCTCAAATTGTTCCCCATCAAGGAAATCGCCCAGGTTGTCGACTACATCGCCTACATGACATACGATCTCCACGGGCAGTTTGATTCTAGAAATAAGTGGTCCGCGTATGTACCATCGGCCCCTCAGACCCCCCCTCAAGACCTGTCCATGCATTGAACCTTTTACTAAAACCGCATGTATTTCCAGAGAAGGATGTCCCGCCGGGAATTGTCTGCGCCACCACCAGAATCAGACCGAGGTCGAACGCTCTCTCGCCATGGTCACCGGTGCGGGAGTACCTGCGAACAAGATCGTTGTTGGCATGGCCTTGTACGGCAGAACGTTCCAGATGTCCACGCCAGGCTGCTGGGGTCCAGACTGCACCTGGACCAGCCCCGGATCGAACGCGATCGTGGGCAGGTGCACCAACACGCCCGGCTACCTCTCCAATTTTGAAATTCGCGAGATCATCACCAGGGGCGGCAAGGTCGAGCAGCACTCTGACAAGGACGGAGATATTCTCGTGTATGACGACGTCCAGTGGGTGTCTTGGATGTCCCGCGACAGATACGACAAGCAGGTCAAGTGGATTACCGGCTTGAAATTTGGAGGTACTTCGGACTGGGCCATAGATCTCGACGCAGACTTCGACATCGGCAAGGGTCCAGGCGGCGGTTCTGGAGCCGGCTCCGGAGGTGGTGGGCACATCGGCGGCCCCCCCTTCAAGAACGGCACTGTCGGTGGAGGCCCGATTGGCACCGGCCCGGTCAATGGAGGTCCAATCGGTACCGGTCCGGTCAACGGAGGTCCAATCGGTACCGGTCCGGTCAACGGAGGTCCAATCGGCACCGGCCCGGTCAATGGAGGTTCTATTGGCGGCCCGCCCTTCAGCACGGGCATTGTCGGTGGAGGTTCAACTGGCACTGGCCCGATCAACGGAGGTCCCATCAGCAGTAGCCTGGTCGGCGGCCCCCCTTTTCGCAACAGCACGGTCGGTGAAGGCCCTGTTAGCACCGGCCCGACCGGCGGCAGCCGTGTTAGTGGCGGCCCGGTCAGCGCGTCTTCTGCGACTTCAGTCAGCGGAGGTCTTGTTACCGGCGGCACGGCCAGCCGAGGCACTGCCAGCGCAGGCCCCAGCGGAAGTCTTGTCGGCGGTGGCTCCGGAGGTAATGGCTCTGGGGTCGTCTACATCAGCCCCAACCTCTGGAAGCAGAAGGATCCCAAGATCGGCTGTAAGCCACCCTGTACCTTTGTCTTCCCTCCTTGGGTGCTGCCGACCACGACGACAATCTCGATCCCGCCTGCCACCGTCACGTACGAGGAGAACTGGGTCACCACGATGACCATCAGAGGCAAAGTCACCACCGCGACGGGGGCCACCATCTCCACAACCGTCATCTCCATCCCGGCAGTCACGACCACGGCCATTAATCTGTGGAACAAAGTCTGGAACGGTGGCGGCGACGGTGAAGGATTCGACATCTGGCTCTCGTCGAGCGTCCCAGTCCCGCCCATTACAATCACCCAGAAGAGCAGAGAGGGCATCACAGACCCGCCCCGGACCTGGACGTACAGCCCCGGGCCGCACCCTACTACCCAATCGTACAACAGCCCTGTCAGCTCGAACCCTGCGTATTTTCAGAACGCCTCGACTACAACTTCGTCAAATTCAAGCTTTCCCATTATCCCACTACCTATCCCCATACCTCTACCTCGTCAGACCGTTGATGCCGACAGAAATGCACCTGTACCTCCCGGACCACCGCCGCCTCCTGGAGTCGTGCCGGTACCGATTCCCGGGGGTATACTACGGCCGCCTCCCGGACCACCGCCGCCGTATCCTGGACCGAATCCGCCCCCGATTCCCGGGGTTGTACTACCGCCGCCCCCGGTTGGACCGCCGCCGCCGTATCCTGGACCACCGCCGCCCCCAGGGTCACCGCCGCCTCCAGGACCGCCGCCACCTCCCGGACCGGGTCCGCCGCCGCCTGCCGGTGTTGTACTACCGCCGCCCCCTGGACCACCGCCGCCTCCAGGACTCAATCCACTGCCAATTCCCGGCCTTGTGCTGCCGCCGCCCCCAGGGTCACCGCCGCCTCCTGGACCGCCGCCACCTCCCGGACCGGGTCCGCCGCCGCCTGCCGGGGGTGTACTACCGCCACCTCCAGGACCACCGCCGCCTCCAGGACTCAATCCACTGCCAATTCCCGGCCTCGTGTTGCCGCCGCCTCCCGGGCCCTTACCACTCCCGCCGCCTCCCGACCTAGTCCATCCTGGGCCGCCCTCGGGCATAGACTGGCCCCATCCGCCGCCCGCCGGTTCCCCAAGCGCGGTGCGCGTTGACATCAACCTACCCGGACCCTTCTGCGTGCCCATCCCCATCCTCAGCCCCTGCGGAACGAAGTGCCTATTCAACTGCGGAGGATCGAGCGGAGGCGGGTGCGTCGGAGTCTGCGGCTGCATAGGTCCGCTTTGCCACGGTTCACCAGACTGCGTTGGTCCTGGGTGTTCTCCCGGTGGCAGCAGCAAGCCCACGCCCGCGCCCGCGCCTCCACCACCCGACAAGGACGACGACGAGTGCAAGGAAAAGGTCACTGCCTCCTTCTGCAAAGTGGACTGCACTGTGCAGAAACTCCCGCGTACGACCAAAACCGAGTGCCGCAAGGAGAGATGCACCAGTAGCACGACGGCTTGTACCGCGTCGGGCAGCACCACGACTACCACCACGACTGTGTCGTGTCGTGACCCGGTTCCTCTGGAGACGTGGAATATGAACGACCTGGTTGCTACGATTGGTCACGGCGGAGGCGGGGGTTACCTGGTGCCCGGCGAGTTCAAGACCATGGCCGAGCCAGTGTTGCCAACCCGGACGCCTTATTCAACGACGCGCCATACGAACTCGACAGGGAAACCGACGGGGACTGGCACAGAGAAACCTGCAGAGAAAACGACATCGAAATCGAAACCGACATCGACAAGCAGGCCGGTTGATATGCCGGCCGCGGATCCGAAGGGCATGCTGATCATTACGTACGAAAGGCAAGTACATCTCGACATGATTGCCGGTGTTGGCTACTGGGGCGTCTACACGCCGCCAAGGGATTTCGACGACGAGCCCACTTTCTATTGGTGCGACGACAGACTCGGACGCAAGCAGACCACGTTCGTCCTCGACGTACCAAAGGACATCAAGCTTCCCCCGGACATGCACTTCCCCATGCAACTTGTGGGCAACAGGAACTGCACGTACACGGGCACCGAGGATAAGGTCGGCGTGCTGCACTGTCCTGAATGGCCCCACGCCAGGCAATGTCAACCATGGGACCATCGGGGCGTCGAGTTTGACTGCACCCCCTCATGGGGTGTGTTTCCGAAAGTCATCTGTCGATGGTAGGGGCCTTGACAGAGCGCTGCAGGTTTCCCAGAGAATGTATAGCGCCTAGACTGGGCAAACCTATCAAGGGTGTGGACGCGTATGCACATATACATGTATAAAGCAAGCCTTCAAGGTTCGATGTAGCCGTCAAGTGAGGAGTCGTGGTCTCAGCAGGGCAGGTACAGAGACTCAAAGACTGGTCGGCACCTAGCCAACTTTATATTTTATACAGCATACAGAAAAAGGTCATCTATTATAGTGACTGTCGTATGGGTCGACGTGCTTTCATGCATATCTCCGCGATGCGGCGCGGTCTGCCACCAGGGCCCGCTTTGCCGAGCCGGCGTGATTGTCTTCGGCCCCGGTCCCACACCAAGTATCGGAATACGCCGGCCTCAGTGAAGCTCCGAGTCGGATGTCGTGGGCGTTGAGGCCGTCGATGGGCTGCAACAGCCAACGTCATCAGGCACTGGCATCTATCCGCATAAACACGGCATCGCAATTGCGAACCAAGGTTGCTGGTGACACGGACTGCGCCAATCATTATGTCGTAAACATTAAGCTCTCCTGGAATTGCATCGAGATTGCTCTCAAGGTGCAACGAATCGCACGATCCATCTTTCAAGCACAGTCGTGGTCTATATAGCGGGTCGCACATATCACATACCATGCATCCACCGGACATCTAGCAACGCCATCCTCGGCTCCAACGGCTCTCCGCCAGGATTCGCCGGCAGCTACTTGTATGAGCCGCCAAGCAGTTCCAGCTCGCCTTCTTGCAGCATCGGACTACTCACCTGTCTTGTCCTTCTCTGTGGCGACGCGGCCACGCCGGGACCCCCGCCGCCATGTCCGCTCCAGCTGTCCCCACTACGGCGAGGTTGCCGAACGTCGTCGGCCGTCAGCTCACCAAAGTCGCTTGACAACGTCGGCAGAACGGCTTCTGGACCTGGGATGCGGGGGCCACCCGAGACTGTGGCCTTCAGGGCGTCGCTCTTCGGGTAAATCCGCGTTGCAGGCGAGCTTCGCTGTTCGTCGCGGGGTGTTGACGACAGTGCCCTCTTCGGCGGTGGGCTGGAGCTTGTCTGCGCTGCTATTTGAGGTGACATGTGGCGCTGGTAAGAAGCTTTCGGCGGAGAATAGGCGACCGCGTCCTCAGATCCGGCTGGTGCGACGGCGGTCGAAGCCGTTGAAGTGGTTGTCGTGGGCGTGTGAACCACACTGCCTATGCTTTCCTGCACCTGAGGGGCGATCGTAACCGCGAATAGGGGTCTCGGCACATTTGCTCGGCGTGAGAGGCCCCGCTGGTCGTTGTTCGCCTTGGTCCCGCCTCGAGAAGGATTCGACGTGTCCGTGGCTGTGACAGTTGATGAGCGGAGAGACGAACCTGGGAGTCCGGCCCAGTGCAGTTCCTCATCGCCGATGAGCGGCCAGTTCTCGACGGTTGTGCGCAAAAGCCTTCGTTCCCGGAGTCGAGGCGGAGGGGTCAACAGCAAGTCACCTGAGGTTGCGTGTAGATCTGTCGGAGAGGCGAGAGGCGCTCCAGTGGCGGGCACGATTGGGCTGTGATGTGTCTTGATTCTTCGGGTATAGATCCGACCTCTGGGAAGTGTTCGGCGCCTGAGGCGAAGGTACCAAATTATGAGGGTGAGAACGACAATGACGCCTACGAAGGTGGATAGGGCGATGGTTACTTTGATGCCGGTGGATATTCGGCCAGCCTCATCCGGCTCAGTGCTGGCCACTAGTGGATGCAAGATTGCTGCAAGTGAGGGGTCTTGAATGAATGAAGTCGTCAACGTGGCTCGCGGCCTTTGAGTCGCCGTAGTAGAGCTGGTGTTTGACTGCAACACGGCCATCCCCTGCCGGTTGACGCCCTCAACACCAGATCCTCCAGTGGAGCTGGATGCGTCTGCAATTGGCGTCTCTGTAAACGCGTAGGGATGCTGAACCGAGCAGGCCGCGTCCTGTTCGCCCGTAGAGACGTACTTGCAGCTGTAAGTGGCATCCGGCGGTCCAGGGTCGACTACTGAGTGGTAACCAATGCTAGCGTACCACCTTAGACCATAGCCCAACACAACTGAAAGGGGTGAGGGATCTCTACTATTTACAAGCATGTATCAGCCAGTTGATATTCGCTAGACTCGATCAGACCTCGACGATGACATGGCTTCCGGGGTAAAGACACACTCACGATCTTTGCCTCTACCGTCGAGGTTGTTCACTCCGCAGACCTGCGAATCGCAGCAGTAAACCATCCGGTACACCTGGTCATTGCGGCGACTGTCTGAGAGTGCATTGCACACCTCGCCCAATGTCTCATTGCCTGGAAGGATTGCATGCAAGAGCTGCTGCCGACAGTCTGTTATACAGGCTCGTGGGTCTGGAACCTTGGCCGCCAGATAACCCCAGCCTCTGGAGCCGCACTCGGCTTTCGCCATAAGAGCGCCTGTCTGCCGGCGGCAGCTGTAGCTTCCGAGCCGGAGGTAAGATGAAACGTCAAGCTGAGCCGGCTTCAGACGCACCCTGTAACCCGATATGACGGTGATGAAATCGAGCTCCGACGCTGCCGAGGTGTTCTGCGCGCCCCGAAACAGCCGCCGTTTCGAATGCAAAGAGACTTGCTTGTATGGAGTAACGACATTGAGCAATAGCGCACCTGACTCGTGGATCCCGCGACAGAATGTGAGGTGTAGGATGACAAAAAGCGATGACGGGCATGCCACATCTCAAGCTCGCTCGCCGATGAGGGCAGGATAGTACCGACAAAGCCACCCAGCCAAACGCTATATACTGCCGCACATTCGCCAGCGACCAGGGATGCACAGACTCGAAGACATGATCGCAGCAGGGCCGAACAGCACGAGGGTGACCGGTCTGCTGTGCGATGAATTGTCGGGCCTGCCCCGTTACACGGCTGCTGCCGCGCGCCGTTGCCGACGAGAATAGTTTTGTAAGGTCCTCCGTATTCGGCCAAGGAGAAGTGGTAGGCCGGGGAGGTCGACACGATAGCTTTTTCGGTCCCCTTGTACCATGCCAGGTGGCTCCAGACATTATGAACAGCACCGAGGGCCCCTGTTTGGAAGCCATGCAGAATGAACGCCGCGCCTGCAGCAGGGCCCAAGCATCTTCCGTCCAGCAGCCCAGCTCCTGCAGAGTCGAAACCCCAGCACAGTGGCAGGATGTTTACGGAGCCAACCAGGCGCCGCCAATGGCGATCATCTCATCGGCAGCCATCACTCATCCAGTGCCACGTCAGCTGCCGTTCCGGGTGGCTTCAATCTTGCCGCCCTTTGCTGAGCAATTCGTGCGACGTCGGCGCTGTAAGTCTTTGGTGAGTCGGTGACGGCCTCTCCATCGATGCATCGATTCCAATGCTGCCTAGAGCTCTACCAAGAGCAAATGGAAGGCATTGAAGGCATGGGGCGAGGAAACTGAGATTCGGGCGTACAAGTAGATTGCCAAAAGAGGTGATACTCGTACAGCTTTCTGGCCGACTCAGAGCCCGCAGTCCAATGAGTGCCGGCCGAGCTTGTGCGACAACGAGCCAGAGGGTGCCATCTCCTGCGAGCCGCTTGGCCTGGCAAGCGAAGCAATGAAATAGGCCTGGCACTTGCCAGCCAATTGGTCCTCTCGCTTTCGCGAACACTCCAAGCATCCTCGGAGAACACGTCGTCATCTTCCCGTGGTGGGCCTTTGGCTTCGCAAGAAGAAAATCTGGGAGCCTGCGAGCGTCCACTATTCACTTGATACTGCCACAGGCCGTGTGGCAACCCAAGCGCTGAACATGACCACGTTGAATGACGTCCGAGATCGGGACCACCGGGGATAGAACGACAACACACAGAATACCTGTCTCACTTCGCCGAGGCCCAACTGAACAGTTTCCGTCGAAACCAAGGCGGAAGGGACTCGATTGACTCGACTCACGCAACTGCGATGGGGAGCACTATCGCCCAAAAACCCGCACGGGTTTGCTTGCTTTCCATGGTGAGCAAGCATCGTCTCTTGGTTTCCGCTTCAAGGTTGCAACCCCTTGCAGTCATCTCCAGCGGCGGACGCAGTGCTTGAAGCCATCCTCGTGGTGAGCAGGCTTCTGGCGGTGTGACGACGAGGCTGAAAGGCCCGAAATCAGAAGCGCGTCCGACTGCGGTGGCCCGTCGCGCAGGAGGCGGCATCGTGTGCATGGCCTCGCATGCACGCCACATCACATCGCACAGCGTTGGGCTGAGGACGGTGTGAAGAGACCCGACCCGGCTCCAGCAGCTGACGGATCGCGGCGGACGGCGCGACGACGGCAGCGCGAGCGGAGCTGCGTGAAGCCTCGAGGGAGAGCTGCTGGCCGCGAAGCTGTCTTGTTCAACCTAAGTTGACTGGCGGCGGGCAGGGCGGGGCGGACTTTACGGGCTGCCGCCCCTAGGCCCTAGGCTTGGTCCCCCGCAAGCCACAGCCTCCACTGCCACGAACCTCGGCCCCGGGGGCGGAGCGCCCCTCTTCCCCAGAGCCGGCCCGGTGCCTCTAAAGCACTGGACTGGACCCAGCTCCAACAGACGCCGCCAGCAAGGTCGCAACCACGCACTCCATTGACCTGATTCCTCGACTTGCGGCCCAACTAGATGCCCGCAGCGTGCGCATAATCCACACAAGCCCACCATGGCGGACCAAGCGCAGCGCCGGATCCAGGCCATCGGCCAGCAGCTGCGAGGCGCCGCCTCCCCAGACTCGACCTCCTCGCCCAGCCTGCCGCCGATACACAAGATCGCCCCCGGATCCAGCGTCGCCCGCGCCCAGGGCAAGGTTGTCATCATCACCGGTGCGTCTCGCGTCCCTCACCGAGACGTACCCTCCTCACGTGCGCTGACCATGTAGCTTGCGCCAGGCGCCAACTCGCCCATGGGCATCGGGCGCGCAACCGCTCACCAGTTCGCCGAGAGCGGCGCCCGGGCACTCTATCTGTGCGACTATGACGGCACGCACCTCGAAGCCCACAAAAAGGAAATCAACGCCGCCTTCCCCGCCGTCGAGGTCCACGCTCGCCGGTTCGACGCGGCCGAGGAGGCCCAGGTCAAGGCCGTCGTCGACGACGCCCTGCAGCGCTACGGCAGGCTCGACGTCTTCTTTGCCAATGCCGGCATCACGGGCAGCAACGTCATGTTCACAGAGTTCTCCGACGACGACTTCATGTCGGTTCTCAAGACCAACACTCTGAGGTGCGTGGGGGCCCAAGTGCTCGGATCCGCCGTGGGATGCGTGCGGCTAACCCGCGACCCAGCGTCTTCCTGGCCGCCAAGCATGCGGCCCCAGCCATGATGAAGACGTCAGCCGACAAGCCCAAGGCCGGCGGGAGCATCGTCGGCACCGCCTCCGTGGCCGGCATCCGCTCCAATGCCGGGTCCACGCCCTACTCGGCCTCCAAGGCGGCCGTCGTGTCCCTCGCCCAGACAATCGCCTACCAGCTCGCCGGCACCGGCGTCCGCGTCAACGCCATCTGCCCCGGAATCATTGAGACGGGCATGACGGCACCCGTCTACGAGCTTGCCCGTGCCCGCGGCACCGAGAAGAAGATTGGCCAGCTCAACCCCGCCAAGCGCGGAGGTCATGCCGACGAGATTGCCCGTGTTGCCCTCTTCCTCGGCAGCGACGAGAGCAGTTACGTCAACGGCCAAGCCTGGGCCGTGGATGGAGGTCTGAGCGCCGGCCATCCCTTTGTGCCGGGCAAGCTGGGATAGCGCCTGTGTGTGGTAATGTACGAGTAGTCCATACTACCTTGCAATCTGCTCCTACATTAGTCGTCCTACTCTGCCTCGCATTCTCCGGTGCACTGTACCAGTTCAGCACTCGGCTACTGCCCCTTTGACTCATGTGCTACCATTTATGCCAGTCATATACGCGTCTTGCCACTTATTTCAGACGAGCCTCTGAAGTCGTATCGCGTCGGAATGTGGGGAGCGGCTTATAAATGCCCGGCTTGCGTCAGCTATCGCGAGCCGCGGTGATCGAAGAACCTTCTGTAATAGTAGACGTGGAGGCCGAAGGAATGGTCTGCAATTGCGGACGAACCAATTGCGACTCTGCCGATACTCATCTTTGCGCTTTGCATGAGCACTCCATCGGATATCCCACCGGAACGCACCTCTACCCCACGCTCGCCCACGATGCCGACCTACCACCTACCTGGCCTGTCGGGTCGTCATCCATACAATGACGAGACGCCCATCCACAACAACACCTCCCTGACGTGGCTCAGATCATGCCTTGCAGCGGCCCACCTCCCCGGCGGGGACGGTATACGGGAGTTTATCGGCGGCTCTACACTTGGCGCGCCGAAACGCCCGCCGCATTTTCACATCCAGCACGACATCGATGCAGATTGTAAGAGACAAGGAGATCCATGTCTCTGCTGGATGCCGCGGCAGTGCGAGGAAGCTGGCAAGCAGGCAGGCAGGCGGGTGAGATCCTGAAGAGGCAACCGCGTATAAGAAAGGCGCGCTCTCATCATCAAAAAAGGATTGTTCTTAGGAGACAAGGCCAGCAACTTCTTAGTATCCCTCTTCTCAAAGCTTTTGGTCGAGCACAGCTTGCATCTCAAATTTTTGCAACGTCACGGTCTCTTGTTCGTGCCAACATGGCCAAGCTGTCACTCCTCACGGTGCTGCTGGCCCTTTCTGCCCCTGTGCTGGGCCATCCCGAGACCCCAGAAGAGCTTCGCGCTGCTCTCGAGACTCGCAGCCGCGTGACTGCCCACTCCAAGCGTGCTCTCGACAAGTGTGCCGGCTCTCCTGCTGCTCTGGCTCTCAAGGAGCGTGCCATTGCCCGTCGAGCCGCCACGGCGGACGCCCTTCGCGAGAAGAGCGGCCTCAAGACGAGTACTGATGCCCCTGACCTGCCCTCTGCTTGACACCTTGTACTTACAAGCCGTTGTACCTTAGGCAAGCAGCGGCGCGACAAGGTGGCGTTTGAAGACTGGAACAACCTGAGCCATGACCTAACGTACAAGGGATATGACCTCAACACCCCTGTGGAGACCATATTCGCGTCCAACACCACCTGCGCCCTCGTCCCAGAGACCATCATCGGCCCCTATTACGTCGAGGGCGAGCTCATCCGCACCAACATCACCGACGGCGAGCCTGGCGTGCCCGTGCACCTCGACTTCCAGTTCATCAACATCAACACCTGCGAAGCCGTGCCCAACCAGCTCATCGACGTCTGGCACGCCAACTCAACAGGCGTCTACTCGGGCGTGTCCGCCAAGGGCCAGGGCGGCCTCGACACCACCTACGGCCGCGGCGCGCAGCAGAGCGACCACGACGGCGTGGTTCAATTCGACACCATCTTCCCGGGCCACTACATCGGCCGCACCAATCACTACCACGTCATGTCCACCGACGGCGCCGCTGTGCTCCCCAACGGCACCTTTGAGGGCGGCAAGACCAGGCACATTGGCCAGACGTACTTTGACCAGGCTCTCATCCGAGCCGTCGAGGCACTCGAGCCGTACGCTAGCAACAAGCAGCCCGTCACGACCAACCTTGAGGATAACTTTGGCGCCGAACAGGCCACGGCTGAATACGACCCCTTTCTCAAGTACGTGTACCTCGGCGACAAGCTCGCCGATGGCCTCCTGCTGTGGCTGACGGTAGGCATCGATCCCACGGCCGACTACAACGGAAATCGCAAGGCCGCCGCCCACTGGCACCCCGGCGGTGGCACCGACGAGTCCCACGGTAAGAAACCCGGAGACAATGACGGCAACGGCGATAGAAACTGTGAAGCGTAGGGTCAAAAAACCGGCACGGCTGCTGTGGCACACTGTGGCCGAATAGCGTACTTGTGAGCTGAAGAAGTAGTATCGTGTGCAGTAGTCGCACAGTGGCATGGCACTTCAACCACCCTTGTTGGCACTCATAAGGCATCTACCTCCATGGCTCCATTGGTTGCCGATGCCTGAGCAATTTTGGACAGCATGTCGTCCTTCCACGCAGCGTAGTCTAATCTCCGTGCCTCGCTGATAAAGTCATACTTTTCCTGGAGCATCGTGTCTGCGCGCCGCGTCGGGCCCTGTGGCCCCAAACCTTCACCACCCTCATCCGTCAGGTCGGCATCGAATTCTCGTGTCGGGTCGACGACGTCGACGATGCCCTTGTACCAGTCGCCGGCGAGCCAATCCCTGTCGTTGACATGCGCCACCGCCGCGTCAAAGTCTCTCGACTTGAGCTCCTTCCAGCCATCCCATGCGCCCTTGCTGTCGCTATCCTTGATGATGACGCTGTTGCGCGCTTGCTGCAGCAGCGCGAGTATGTTCTGACGCAGCGGGACGTAGCCCTCACGGCCAATGTCCGCGCCAGAGGTGACGGCTTTGACGCGCATAATCACAAAGAAGTATATGGCGGCAACCAGATCTGTGACATGCTTGTTCACCCACACGTCATCCGTCCCTCGCGTAGCTGGGCCAATGACAAAGTCGATGCCCGCCAGCACAGTAGGAGCCAGCGTCCTATTCCCGGTCTCGGTGCACAGATATCGGATGACAGGCTGAATCCAGGGATGCTGGGCACTCGTCGACTTTGTCGTGCTGGCATTTCTAGTCGATCTCCTTGGAGTCCCTGTCCCTGCTTTCGACGAGGTATGGAACTGTGACAGGCTGCTCTCCTTGCTTGGCGTACTTCTCGAAGGCAGAGGCCGTGATTTAGAGGCCGGAGAGCTGCCGAGATCCAGCTGCTTTGAGCTGGGCGTGCGATTGCGAGTAGATCGAGGGGTGCCCGATGACCGGGGCAGGATGTTGTCAAGGTGGGTGTAGAGGCGTTTGTAGATACGGGGCGGGATGGGCGGCCGTGGATCTATGGGTGGAAGATCCAAAACGATCTTCAGCCTACACCAGGGCATGAGCATTTCGGTTTATGCAGAATCGCGATAGGATGGACTCACCGATCACAGGCAATGTTTGCGCACGCGTAGTGGCGAGCCACCTCCTCGTCGGCCTTGAGAGTGCTTGCTCTGTGTCTCGACTGCGCGAGCAGGGACCCAGTCAGCTCCACGAGTGAAGGCGGGAGGTCTGGCCCATGTGCCGGCATCAACGACAGAAGAGCCAGCTCGGTTTGCTTGCTCATTCTGCACCGCTTGCAAGACCTGTGGGAAGCGGGTCAAGGAGACGCAAAGAGCTTGGGTTTCCGTACGCTCTTCAAGGACTGTCAATAAATGTCGAAAATCTGAGCAGTGCGCCAAGAGTGCAGTACTTCAGCGTAGTCAAATTCGTGTCCCAGCGAGGACAATGGAAGTCCAAGAGTATCGTCGCGTACTGGTTGTGAGCCGGACGCGGTGCTGTCGAATGAGGTCCATATCAGGGAGAGCTCCAGCGCGTCGAATGTCGAGGTATCCGTAGCGACCCGCGCGAGCTCAGTGACGACACTGGCCAGCGCGGGGAGCTTCCGCGCTACAAAGCAGCCGCCCTGCAGCGCGCCCCTGGAAACTGCCGGCCGCAACCAACCATCAGATACCGTCATCCCAACGGAACCATCGCACGACGCCGTCCTCCCTCCCCCCTCAAGCATCGCAAAGCCTTCCTCAGAGCCGACTGTCTGGGCGCAAATACATCAATTGACCGCCGACACTGCGTCTAATCATGCGGACAAGCATCCTGTACCCCCTCGCGCTCGCGATCGCGGTCGTAGCGCACGGCGACCACTCCCAGAAGCCCATCGTGGATGAGAATGCCAATTGGATGACGAAACACATGGCCGGTATGTTTTGCCTGTTTCTTCATCTGCCAGTGTCCCACCATCGCTGACTCTTGCTCGCAGAGGAGCACCACATGGACAACTGGGATGCCGGCTCCTTCTTCACGCTGCACGACTACAACGACGACGGCATCTGGCAGGCCGAGGAGATCCAGCGCACATACGGCCTTATGGACGAATCCAACAAGGACCTCGGCTTCGAGCGCAGGGCACAGGTCATGCGCGACCTGATGGTACTGCTCGACGCGGATGGTGACGGTTCCGTGAGCCGCGCCGAGTGGAACGCCTTCATCGCAAAGGGCAAAACACTGCCGGACATGGGCACCGGCCCCGGCCACCACGGCGACGACGAGTACGAGTACGAGATCCACCACTGGGAAAAGTACCACGACGAGAACACCAAGCTCGAGGACCTGACGCACCCCGAGGACATTGAACACTTCAAGAAGCACGAGGAGATGGAGCGGGCGCAGGAGGAGCAGGAGGCCATGGACAGGCGGTCCATCATCGAGGACAACATCCCGCTCAAGTTCCGCCGGCGGAATTGAAGAGGTGCGTAGCATGGAGATTGACAATGCCACGACAAAAGGGAACGGCAGCATGTACTCGGTCATGTATCATTAGTAGATTTTGCAGTGTGGACATCAAAGACGCAGTGCCAGACGCCCGGCGCAAAGGTCTTGACCTGCTCGACGTGCTCGACGGCCACTGACCCGCCCGTTTCCCCTTGCCCGCTCCAGCCTGAGAAGCGGCTCTGTATCATCTGCCGTCGAGCGTCGATGTCGTCGACGCCGACGTTCTCGTGCAGGTGCAGCCACGACTCCGCGCTCAGGCGCGTCAAGTCCCACGCGGCATGCCAAGTCGGCTCGCTGGTCGGCAGGAAGCCGCAGTTGACATGTCTGACATTTACTGCCAGACCCCTTCCTTGCAACTCTTTAACTCTCTGAGAGGCTTCTTCGTTGCCCTCCAAGAACACAATGATCTGCTCGTCGCCAGACACCACTTCCTCCATCGGAAGCTCTAGATCGGGGCCCTGCACCACCTTGACTGTCCACCGATTCGCGCGCGCACCCCTTCGCAGACCCTCGACGCTCCATGGGTTTATTTCCCAGCACAGAACCCTCATGCCGAGCGAGGCGTAGCAGAACACAAAGTACCCAATGCCCGCGTACAAGTCGACAGCGTAGACCTCCACCTCCGCCATGGCAGAACTTGTCGAAGTCGGCCTCGCCTTGGGGAACTCCAAGAGCCTTGCTTTTTCCTTGACATTCCCACGGCTAAACATTGTCCACCGAGGAGCCCAAGTCTGGAATATGCCGTTTTGCTTCGTCGATACCCATAGGGCCTTGTCAAAGTCTCGTTGCGACGGTGGCTCCAACTCGGGTTGCGCGGGCCCAAAGTCGCCATGGACCATTCGTAGTCCGCTCGGGCTGCGTCGGATGTTCTCCGCATCCTGCCCATCGTTGTGCAGCGGGATGCCCTCGTTCACGGCAAGATTCTTGAGGGTGGCTTTGGCATTCTTCGAAAGCTCCCTCAAGATCAGCGACCAAAGAGGAGCAAACGAAGCTGCGCCGCGTCGGTCCAATTCTGCGGTCCACGGCGGGCTGGTAAAGCTTCCAGACGGAAGCAGCGCCATGGGTTCATATATCATGAAGCGCTTGGGCGCGCTGGTGAGAAGAGCTTCTCGCCATGAGTGCGCCTCGCTGGGATGCGGCGGATCGAGGGATGTGATCCATTCGTCAACTGCCGCCTGGATCGGATTGGTCTGGCGGCGGGGTGGTTTGCGCATCGCGCGGCACTTGAGAAGCAGAAGCCTGGGTCGCGGAATGTCCCGACGCTCAAGGCATTGTTGAGGGCAAGCGTTTATCAAAGTACGCAGTTGACTCAAAGCTCCGTCACGCTGGAGGTTAGAGATGGGAAAGAGTCCGTGTTTGGAGGTGGTGTGGGTCGCTGTTCAGCGTCGAGCAGCGTCAACCTCTGGGCGCTGGCCGACTAGGTAGGCTCTCGCAGGCCTCGATGATACGGCAGCGTCAGAGCTTAGCTCTTCTTCAGACCGTTTTACCTTGATATCTGCACCAAATGTCTCTCTCAACTCTCCTCCGTCAAATGCTTGGGCAATGTCATCCGCTACCTTGCGCACGCCGAGGTAAGGTATGCACTCACATCGCCATGAACTGACTGGAACATCTACTTGGTTCTGTAGCTGAGCATCGGCCAAATGCTGCCATCCAGCTGGTCGAAAATCACCAGTGACCTACCAACCAATCGTCATGCCATATGTCATTCATTTCGCAAGTCATGGATATCTCAACCGTATGCTAGTGTACATCTAGAGCCCAACTCATGTAAACCCTTGAATCCGCGTTTCGTTACAAGAAGTAGTCACTCGGCCCTCTCCTGCTCGCTGGCACGTGCCTTTGGTCATCGGGCACTGCCGAGAAGATGCTGAACTTGGGGTTCAAGTCCTTGTCAACAGACATGATGGAGGCGACGTTGCCGCAGCGGTAGCAGTAGTTTGGAGCCGACCACACTGTAACGACCGAGTTCTCTGCAAAGTGATACTGTGTATTGATCAGTCATGTGGCCGACGGTCGTCAGAGTGCTCTGGCAGACTGACCTTGTATCCTTCGTTGACCAGCTGATGCGCTCGCGCAATCAGCTTGAGGCCGTTGACGTGATTGAACTCGGTCGCCACCTTGTCGCCAAACAGCCAGCCGGCGCCGCGCGGACTGATTGCCCACGTCTCCACGTCTTCGGGATCGGACCAGACGAGATCACAAAACGCCCCCTCGTGGGGAATCTCCTGGGCGCGCGCGACAACCCGGATCTGATCAATAGTCCTAATCTCGGGGCTCAGACCGCCGTGGACACAGAGAACCTCGCCGTCGACGATGGCGGCCAGGACCAGGAAATCAAAGACTTGGCAACATGCCTTCCAGACAGAGGCATTGCCATACTTTTGTTGGCATTCTTCGTAGAAGCCGTACACTTGGGTGATCTGACGCGATTCGTGGTTGCCGCGGACGAGCACAATTCGATCGGGGTACCTGGAGGAACTCGTCAGCACAGGCCAAGAGAAGAATAAGCAAAGAGTCATGAATCGTCTTACTTGGCCTTGAGGCACATGAGCAGCGTAAAAGTCTCGAGGCTAAAGTATCCGCGGTCTACAAAATCTCCAAGGAAAATGAACCTGGTCTCTGCGCTCTGGGAAGACGACGTGGTGGGGATGGGGCCGGAATCTGCTGGAGCCGTCGAGGTGTCGGCTGCTTCTGGGGCATCAGCACCACTTGATCTGTCACTGGGCATCGGCGATCGCAGTTTCTTTCTGAGTTTGGGGTTCGTAATCTCACTCGGTGGCTCGATGTCCTCGGATGTGATGACGGTGGTGGCCGTTTTGGGTGCCTGGGCATTGTTCTCGCCCGGCATGCCCCCCGACACGCGGAAGAGTTCCAGCAGGTCGTAGAATTGGCCGTGGATGTCGCCGCAGACGGTCACCGGTGTGCAGACGGGCTGGATGTTGGACTCTGCGGAGACGCGATCAGCTCGAGCGGCATCAGACGATGGGACATGACTTCTTGCGCACCCTCCATCAGAATCTCCTTGACCTTCTCACAGAGCTCCTTCATGGCCCTTTCGGGCAGATAGTGACACTGCTTGGCCTCGTCCAGCCACTCGTCGAGCGCCGCATTGGGCCCCAGGTTGGCAGGGCCCGGTCGGGGTATGGACGTGGCCATTTCGAGCACGCCTCGAGGCGGTCAGAGGCGAGAGGCGATGGCGCAGCCCACCGCGGTGCAGCTGTATATGTCGGAGGCCCCGTGGAGGGGAGGATGAGGGAAGAGCTGCTTGGTCCCTCGGCTGGGGGTTATCGTCTAGTCGTCAGACGCCGGATCTACTTCGGGGCGGACGCGGCAGCATCGCCAGCAAGCAGCAGGCAGATGCAATACACAGCGAGCAGCTGAGCGACGTCGGTTCTTCACCGCGCGAGAATCTCGACCCGGCGCTGGAAACAAGAGCCTCGCTTTTCCGTGATGAATGCTCCACGTGTCTAAGTCAGGCCTCGGCGTGATATGCCTCTGCGGCCGCGCATCGCATCTCATGCAGCACGCCCAAGGCCACGTGACTCTCGCCGCCAGAGCACAGCTGGGCTCGCTCAGCTCCGCAGGCCTGGCTGGTGGGGCGCGCTGCAGCAGGCGCCATCCAACTTCCAAGGGTCACAGACTCACAGGCTCACCTCACCCAGCCTGAACCCTCGCAAAGCCTATCTCACTGCCCCGAGGAACACAACTCACCAATGCGAATATCTCGGGTCCATCTTGGAGTTGCGCCATCGGCCAGAATACCCTAAAGCCTGCGCGATGTCCGCCCCAGCGCCGCAGGTGCTGCCCCGTAGGGCAAAAGGCATGCCTCACTCAGCCGCGAGCCAGCCCGGCGAATCGCAGGCCAAGGTACGCATATCGGGCACTCTTTCACAGCGTATCGCTTTGCATCGTCTTTTGTCTGACGAAGCGTAGGCTAGAGCAACCAACGAGCGTACTGCTTCACGGTCCGGTAAGGGTAGAGGCTCTGGTGACAAGCAGGGCGACACATCAACGGCAAGTGTACTCGGAGTCTGTGGTCACAATGTCATGCTGACACCTAGTCCAGAACGCAAATGTAGGCGAGTCCTCTCGACGGACGAGGACAAAGGCCCAAGATGAGGGTGACAAGCTCATTGTCCGGAGACTTCCGCCCGGCATGGCCGAGACCGAGTTCGTCTCTATCCTAGGTCCTGACTGGGAGATGAACAAGGGAAGAGTCGACTGGATGTCATACTCTGCCGGCAAAGTTTCGACTGAGTGAGTACTTCACACTGTCCTTCGTCTTCGCCCATCTAACGAGGCCCCAAAAGCCCGTCGAAGCCATCTCGTCCTAGTCGGGCGTACCTGCACCTCTTGCGCAAGGACGATATCTTGTCACTCAGTCAGGCGGTGCGCAGTGCAACCTGGGAGGACGCCAGGGCCACCTTTAACAATCCATCTCTCGTTGGGCCCCCCACTCTCGAGTTTTCGGCCTACAAAAAGATTCCTGGGAGCAAGCGGCGCACAGATCCCCGGCAGGGGACCATTGACCAAGACCAAGAGTTCATGGCATTTCTCGAGGGGCTCGCCAACCCTGTCTTGCCAAGGGACAGCATCTATGTTGAAGATGTGGATGATGCGTCAAAGGAAGAGGCCAAGGTTACCACTACGCCGCTGGTTGAGTTCCTCAAGGAGAAAAAGGCCAACAAGGGCAAGGACGGCGGATCTGGCAAGGGCGGCAAGTCTGCCTCTGCCAAGAGCAAGGGAGGCTCCAAGGAAGACGACTCTACTAAGAAGAGAAGCCGGGAGTCCAAGGCCGACAAGTCCGACAAGGCGTCTAGAGAAACCGTCAAGATCCTGACGAAGAAGGCAGCCACTGAGCAGGCGGGTGACGCCGCGAAGACTGCAACCAGCCAAGCCAATGCCCTCAATGCTGCGGATGCACCCAGGAGCCGTCGTGCTGGTATCGCTGCCGCCGCAAGACTCCTGCAGCGAGACCTTGGACTGAGCCCAGGCAGTGCCCACAGGCGAGCTAGGCACGACGCCGCCAAGGCAGGGTCCGACACAAAGTCGCCGTCGAGCAAAGACCTTATCGCTTCGGCGAGCGAGGCCGCAGAGTCGCCGGCAGAGGCTATTGTTGCTCCCCAGTCGCCCAATAGTCAGCCTGAGAACGTAGTCGTGCCAAAGTCGCAGTCATCGAGCCGCAGGACGCGAGGGGGCAAGCCGGTCGAGAAGGGTAAGGCTACCGAGAATGCTGCCGCCCAACCCACGGCCGTCAACCGTCCCGTGATTCTCAAGAAAAGGGGCGACGCAGAGGTTCCCCACACGGCAGCGGAGGTGCAATCAGTCAGCCAGCCATCTACCACGGGTAGATCGACAGCGGTGCCGTCAGTCAACGCGAAAGCCAGTGGTGCCAAATCGATCTCGCAGAAGAAGTCACCGGCCGTGACTGCCGGGGCTACTCGTGCCTTTGTCAAGCATGTCACTTCCTCTCGAGGAGTCACCGAGGCTGCTCTCAGACAGGTCTTGGACGCGTTTGGCGCCATCACGCTTGTCGAGGTGGACAAGCGCAAGGGATTTGCATACGTCGACTTTGCTGAGCACGATGGCCTTGCCAAGGCCGTCGCCGCCAGCCCTGTGCAGGTGGCCCAGACTACAGTCCAGATTCTCGAGCGAAAAGACAAGAAGCCGGCTGCTGCGACCTCTGGGGGTGCAACAGGGTCGGCAACTTCGGAGAAGGGATCTGGGAGGGGCCGCCGCGGTAGAGGAGGCGGCGGCCCCAAGACTCCTGGGTCGACAAACGGACAGGCCGCTGCGCCGGCGACCAACACCGGATGAAGCGAAAGTACTGTTGAAAATGGCATCCAGTCATCAAAGAAAGCGGCCGGAGGTTGACGATGGCGAATGCTACCCAAAGGGTTCGATACTTTGGCGCCCGCTAGAGTATGCTCCTGCAGAGCGAGCTTTACACGCGGATCCCCAGGTGTGGGCGCCTCAGTCAGGATACTTGCATCTCCTCAACAGCGTGCAGAACGAGGAACCACAATTTGTGGCGGTCGCGATTCCAAGTGGCAAGGCGGCGAGACGGGAGAGTCTCGTGTAGCCAGGTCGGCGCCGGATTGCCCGCACCAGTGTTCATTTCACGAACGCGGCGCGCGTGAGAGGTCAAACGTCCCAAGTCCCGCCAGCAGCAGCGGGGCCATGCGGGCCACGCGGTACTGCTAGGGAGATGGCGGCAATACTTGACAGCTTCCGCGAGAGCTACAATGTCGTGGCACAGATATCACGGGGTGCTCGACGCCTGAAACAGAGTAACGAGGCCATTCAAAGGCACATATGCAAGTCTAATGTAGATGTGTAATAAGTAGTTCTCAAAATCGCGAAACCAAGATGCCGACTTCCTGTCCCAAATGACCCAAACAAGCCTGCCAACGCCTTCTCAAAACATCACAAGCTACAAAGGTAAGCAAGGAAAACAAGATAAACACAACGCATCACTGCAGCAGAAGCACCGTCCGCAGTCCCGCTAGAATAAAGTACAGCAATACCGCAAGCAGGAAACCTGTCGCCACGGCCTCCTTCTCGGCGCAGATGCGCTTCACCCTGGCCTTGACGTCGCCCGTCCACAGCGCCCGCTGGCCAGCGTCGCGGCGCGCGGCGCGCAAGCCCGGCAGACCATCGATGCTCAGTGCGTTGTTGACGCCCTGGTACTCGTGCAGCGTGTTGCTCTGCGCCTTGGTGGACGCCCAGTGGTCCATGGTCGGGCGCGCCTCGAAGACGGCCAGCTCGTCGAGCCTGTCGTCGCGGCCGCGCCCTTGCCGCAAGACATTCTCGACGGGCGTCGGCGGCGTGTCCGAGTCCGAGTCCGGGCCCGCGTAGAGGGCCTTCTTGACGCGCGGCACGCCGTAGCCGCAGCTCGTCTGCACCTCCCAGATGTCGCACACAATGACAGCGCGCGCGCCGTCAAACGCCTCGCGCGTCCCCTTTGCGATTGTGCGCACCAGGTCCGGGAAGGCCGGCGCATCCCACTCGACGACGCTGGCGCGGCAGAAGAAGCGCAGGATGCGCGGCGCGGCGCCGAAGCTCATGAACATGAGGCACAGGCGGCCGTTGTCGTAGGCGTGCGCAATGGTCTCGCAGCCGGAGCCCGTGCGGTCAATGTACGCGCAGCGGTTGGGGCCCAGCACCGCAAAGTGCGAGTCCGTGAGGCCTTTGGGCGACACGTTGATGTGCCGGCCGTGGGTGGCGGCCGAGGCCGTGAAGAAGACGGGCTGCTGCTGCGCCCATGCGGCGAGATCATCGGGAAGGCTGGGGTAGAGCTTCATTCTGAGCGTAATGACAGAAAAAATGGCAATGCAGAGCGGAGATGAATGGAAAAGAAATTGAGGTATCGTGAGGGGAAGACTCAAAAGCGAACCGCCTAGTATTACATGTAGATGGAAAGGCGTGACTCAGCGCACCCAGATCCAGGACCTCCGAAACCGCATTCCTAGATCCGAACATGGCGCCGCATTGGCAACGGCGAATGAAGAAACAATGAGAGCCAATGGCGCCACCAGATCGCCATAGATCAAGGTCGGAGTATTCGGCAGCCTTTCGGTGATGTGATACGGCACCTCCGGCGATAGGGCCTGCGTGCGACGCTGTAGAGTCGTAGGAAGGGGACGACGCGATTATTATAAAGGGTGAAACTCGTGTACAAAGCAATCATCGCGGTGCGACTGGCAAGCGAGGAGCTCCAGCCCCAGCGCGCCCCCGCAAACCTGGCAGTTGATCAGGCATGCGAACCGTTTGGGACTGGACGGTGCATGGCGGGTGCAAGACGGCATGCCATGCCGAGGCGGGCGGGCTCTATCGCCCCACCGGGTACGCATGGTAGTTGCCGTCCTCATAGTCGTCGTAGATGGCGCTGCTGCTCGTCTTGTAGATGCCCGGGCTCAGCGGGTGCGTCGTCCGCGGCACCGCCGAAAACGAGACCTTGTTGTGCGAAGGCGACGTCGCCGGCGACTGTCCGCGTCCCGTAACGGCGGCGACGGGTGGGAACGCCCGGCCGCCGGACCCCGCCGAGGTTGCGGACCCGCCTGCGCCGGGGCCCCATCCCTCAATGAACGAGGTCCGGCGGCTGCGGGTCGAACTCGAGCGCTTCTCTTCAAATCGGCGCGACAGCCGGTCTCTCTGATCCTTGCTGTCCTTTTCGCTCTTGCGGTGCCGCTCCTCCTTGTGCTCCTTGTGCTCCTTTTTGGTGGAGGACTTGTGAGGCGCCGTTGGGCGCTCTGGCAGCTTTACGGCGCTGCGGTAGGATGACGACGACGGGACAGATGCAATAATGGCGTTGTAATGGTCCGTGAGCTCCTTGTAGTTCTTCTCGAGCACCGTGTAATTCTTGTCCCATATCTCGCTCTGGTAGGCGAGCTGCACGGTTTCCTCCTCGAGGTTTTCGACTCTCCCCTTGAGCAGCGCCTTGTTGTCCTTGAGGTCCTGCACTACCGCCTTGAGTTCCTCTTTGGCAATGTGAGACTCGGACAGCTTCCTGTTGGCCAGCTCCAACAGGTGCTGATAGCGATCGCGCTCCGCGTAGGCCTTGTTGAGCTCCGTGTTCTTGTCTTTGAGCTCGTCAAGCAACGTCTCCTCGTAGTCTTGCGCTGCGTAGATGAGGTCAGTCGGGGCATAGTCGTACGTGGGTGTCGCTGCCGGCCCATAGGACGAACCTGACGACTGCCGCGGGCTGTTGCTGTGAGCCCGGCGGCCTGTGTTGGCCGAGGACCGCTGGTGGGACGGCATGGCAGCGGGCATGGGCTGGTCCGAACACGACAGCAGTGTAAGTCTCGACTGACTAGTCGCGACGGTAGATGCAGTGGCCGAGGATAGTATTGCCCAATGAAGCAACAGACGATGTTGAAAAGATTGACCCTGACTGATTATAAGGCTCACCCGGTGAGCCAAGGCGTCAACGAACCAGGCAGCTAGGGTAACCCTGGCCTAGAGATGGGTGCGAACCGCGAACCCTACCAAGGGTCTGGAAGCAAGTCGAGAGTGTACACGAAGCTGCAACGAACCTGAGGCTCAGGCAGGGACTTTTTTCGCGATACTGCCCACAAGTGAAGACAGAGTCAGGAAGGTGATGTTGGGAAAGATAAGAGTCATAATAGAGAGAAGAGCGCAGCATGACGGGCTGGATGTCGAGATATGTATGCGCAGGCACCCAAGGTAGGTAGGCTGTCAGTTCGGCTGTAAGCCAGCCAGTCCGTGGCGGCTGGTGGGATGGAGGGCTGGTCACGACTGACAAAGACGACACCCCCCCCTATGCGAGCAAAAACGGGTATCTTGAACCACCATGGCCTCGGTGTACTGGGTAGCGCCATCGGGAATCTCACGCATTGCCGGCGCCGGCTCTCTCTCTCTGATTGTCACGTTCCCGGTCAAGGTACCGACTCGCAGGAGCCTGGACCCGATCGGCACCCCCGTAGCTAGTACCGACAGGCATCGACACGCCTGGCCTCTACCAGGGCTCCGAGTCCTTGGCCCAAGTCTATTGTACTTGCGCATGAAATCCTGGTCCTTCGAAAGTCTAGAAAAACAATAGGACTTTGCTCATAGATCCCGAGGTTGCTAGAGCCTTCTCTGAGCCTCGATTGGCTGAGTGCGGCTGTGCGTGAGTGTCCGTCGACTTCGCCAGGGTTCGGCTGCTTGGGTGCCTTGGGGCCCCTGCGGCCCCCAACCTGGTCCGCCAGGCAGTTCGCCTAGCCCAGCCCAGAGGCGGCTCAGCGCACGGCTCGTGGTGGCTTTGCGCGAACGAGGCGGCCGCTGGCCTTGCAGCCTGGAGGGCTCCTCGTGGCGGGTGACTCTATGACGAGGGCCGGTCGGCAGGGGTTGAGTCATTCGTGGGGATCCTGAAGACGGAGAAGGCCATGGAGGCGGACGGAAATCCTTTGCTGTGCTTCAGCGGGCGCGTTTGTCCGTTTGACTCGACTCTGCAGCAGCTCGGATGGGGACGCGACGGGCTGTGATTGCACCACGGCGGCCATCGTCGGACGCTTGTTGCCCTACAGGTAGCCCTCGACGTTCTCTTACTAGCGCCATCCTCTGGCCAAGTCCGTTTCAGGTACGAGCAGTCACGACCTGGTCGACCAAGATCAACCAGGTCGTGACTGCTCGTACCTGGCAGGTCGGGCTGACGGCTCGCTCACCTGGGCCTCAGGCTTCGTGGTCCACTGACACATCCAAAGGGGTAGCGGCTATCACGGCGCGTCTAACAGCCTCTCTTAGCGGCTGAGCCTGCTGCTTCCGGCTTTTTCCAGTGGCTCCTGCTCGGGTTTCCCAGCGGCCTCCCAACCAGGAGCCACTGGAATACTTTGACGCTGCCTTTTCCATCAGTCGGCGAGTTGTA